>JAQNCB010000003.1:2716111-2730166 GCA_030068295.1 Euristhmus nudiceps
TTTTTCTTTATTATGCCATTTTTGGATGATTCGACTTATACTCCGGAGCGACGTATAGTCCGGAAAATATGGTATATATGAGTGTGAGAGGTACGCACAGCGTGCAGTACATCAGTGAGGAGTTTCAGATGCACCCTGTAATGTAATTTTCCTCTTTCTCCGTTTGCAGTGTCTCCGAGGGGCGAGTCAGCATCAGTGAGAACATACTCCTGCTGAAGGCCTCAAAAGGTGAGCAGTTAAACCACACACACTCACACACACACACACACACACAGACATTTACATTTACAAGCGTAACAGGAATGCTTTGATTGAAGTCTTGGGTTTTGTTTTACGAGTCTTAAATAAAGTAATGACCGAGGCTGCAGTCTCCACATGTCTACAGGGCGTCGTGTTCTGGAGACGCCTCATTGTGTTCTCTTGAAATTCGTTCCGAATAATTATGCTCAAAGCTTTAGTGGCTTGTAAGAATTCTTGGTTTCGTGTGAATCCTTGTTTCGCGCTCCTGAATTGAATCCAGGTCACGCGATCTCTGACGTTGACATTCTGTGTCTCTCCACAGGGGGCGCTGTGAGCACACGACTGGGAAATGTACGGCGAGAGGGGGAAAAAGCAATGATTATATACATCTCAAAAAAACAAACAAACATAAAACACCCACTGGTCTGAACCATTCTGCAATAACAGAAGACGGAGCTGTGGCGATTGGAAGAGAGAGAAAAAAAGAAGAGCTTAAGGACTTAAGACGTGACGAATGTATGATGTAGAAAGGACAATGAGGACACTCGGACTGGCGCGGGACTGGAGGACTCTTTATCTTTCACTCTGTCGTTTTCTCGTCCCTTTTTTTTCTGTGCCATGATGTCTCCTGAGTCGTCGGTTTAATCAAAACTGCCGCCTTCGCTCTCCCCCCTCCCCCCCTGCTCCTTTCATTTGGACCAACCCTGTCTGTGCGGTGATGCCCATTTCACCGGGTTGTACCATCTGAGAAAAAAGGGGCCATCTTTTAAAAGTTTCTCGTCTGGAGTTTCTTTATCGTTTTCTCCCCCGATAGGATGGAAGGTAGCGCCGACTGAAGGCGTCATTAAAGCCGTGAGAGCAAGTCAGAGGTCAGCCGTGACGGAAGGTGGTGTGGCCACACCCACCATGCCAACAACCTCACGCTATGGGAAGAGCATTATGAGATTTACCTTAAGGCAAGTCTTTCATCTGCGGAGGGATCCGATGTGTAAAAGAGCAGCGTGGAGGCAGATTCCTAATTCGATTATGTATCTTTAATGAAAAAATGTAGACTTTCAGGCGAGACCGGTGGAGATATAGACAGGAGGAAGGAGAAAAAGAAAGAGGGAAAGATGGAAAGAGGAAAAAAGAGGATGTAGAGGTAAAGAGGTAAGAAAATCCGCAGCCTCCTCGAAGCGTCCGCCTAAGACGCAAGCCATAACAGAGGACAAAGAGCAAAGAAGAAGTGCTGAGGAGAGAGAGAGAGAGAGAGAGAGAGAGAGAGAGAGAGAGAGAGAGAAAGAGAGAGAGAGAGAGAGCAAAACGATACGAGAACTGACGGCGACTGGTTTCTTCTGTGTTGCGATGCATGTTGAACATCGAACAACGACTCACACCTTTGGGAAATGAGACAATGTGAATTCTAAAAAAAACTAAAATATGTGTACATTAACATATGACGATACGATCGAGCGCCTGGGAACAATTTGTAAAATGTGTGTATTTTCATTTTTATTTTTTTGATTTTGTATGATAACTATATTTATTTTCTTTATGTATGTATCGAACAACTGTATGTACATGTTCATTTATTACCTAATTCTGACTGTAAGTTTGATTTTATCTAGTTCAAAGCGTAAATATCTAAAAAGGAAAACAAAAAAAATGTATGAAAAAAAAAAAACCTTGGTCATATGAAATTATGCTACTTGTAATGTGTAAAATTCCGAGGACAAACTTGTGTTATGATTTCAAACGAAACGACGCCGAGCAGGAGGGCGACTCTGATAGAAACGGCGCCGCTTGTGAATTAAAAAGTCATAAAGCCAACTGAAGATATATAACGGACGATGTGAAAAATAAAATAAAGCGGTCCTGAACGGTACCTCAGGTCATCTCGGTGTGTTTGTGATCCGCTCAGAGGGACTCTAGAGCATGTATCGGGTTCTGTGTGTCGTGTGTGCGTATGTGGGTATGTGTTCCGCTGTGTAAATGACCGTTGTTGATTCGCTGCAACCCTAAGACTGAGGACGTATATGTATGTTTGCAAAAAAAAAAAAAAAACCCAAAACAAAGGTATTTGTACATGTGCAAATATATTCATTAAGAATCCATGTGGTGTCATCGCATGCTTGTGTGTGTGTGTGTGTGTGTGTGAGAGAGAGAGAGAGAGAGAGAGAGAGAGAGAGAGAGAGAGAAATGTTTATTTGACACAGCGAGCAGCACCCACAATATAAGATAGCTAATATCTTAGCATGATTTAGCATAGATCAGTAAAACACACATTTTAAAGCTAGAATAGCAGCGAGCACAACAAAAAAATCAGGAACGTCAACATTTTTCTCAGTTCTGGTCCTAAATTACTAAAGAATGTTTTTATGGCCAAAATTATACTTGTATCTTGGATGAAATGCTAACCCACGCTATCATGATAGCAATTGAAGTTTACTTACAGCTATTAAAATTTTATCTTCTGTAAATCATCACACATTTGCTTCCTGCTAAATCCATGCTGTTAGCTGTGTGAACTTCATTCCGTAGCTCGAGCACACACCTACAGAGCAAACCTTCAGCCAGAAAGATAAACTAACAGCAAAAACAATACAAACAAGGCGGGAACGTCAACATTTTCCTCAAATATGTTATTAGATCACTAAAAAAGTCTCCATGTGCTAAAAATTACACTTAGCATCAAATGCTAACCCAAACTGTCGTGCTTACTATGATATTAATCAAAATTATTTACAGCTATGAAAATAACATATCCTGGAACTAATAAAAACCATCACACACTTGCTTCATGTTAAATTGGACGCGATGGGCTTTGCTCACTTACTTGCTGAGAGATGATTAGCAGGTACTAAACCCTTTTTCTCCATAACTGGCGGGGAATCAAAACAAAAACACGAGGGATATGTGTGTACATTTATTGCTATTGAAAAGTGTTTACATTGTTGCAGTTCATTTGTGCTCTACGATGTATCGGTGAGGTGAACGTTCATCACGCATGCAGGTGAATAGGTGATGAACGTTACTTGACTTTGTGCCGTTAATTCCGCGGGTTGGGGACTGTTTTCATGGATTTGAAAGAAAGGGTGCCATACATTAATCTTTCTTTGAGAAATAACAAAGAATACAATGTGTAATGAGTGTTTATTGCTTTAAAGAAACAGATTTTGGCCGACTGGGTGAAAATGAAACGCTCTGGTGTCCATTTTCAGGGAAAATCGTTGCACATTTTTATTTGTGCGGCATCAAGGTCGGAATTTTTTCAGCCATTTTACTCACACATGTAAGAAACACTGTGTGGGTGTGTGCTAGAATATTTTTCTTATTTACTACAGGATTTATTAGTGTTTAACATGAAACAATTTCATGAAAATCAAAGGGGGAGCCACTACAGTGGATTTATAAACACATAAAAAATGAACTCAATATTTTATTTTCAGCACAAAACTATTTAAAAAGTAATTAGTAATAATTTAAATTAAGTACAGTACACCTTTTCCAGCTTTCACTTCATTATTTTTTAATAGTTATTAATGCCTTTCTGAATATATTTAATTACATGATTTTTATTGCTGTCAGAGTGACAAGTCCGAGTTAAACTTTATAAATCTCAGTAAACAATTTTTTTTTTTTTTTACAAACTTGTTGTAGTTTTATTCTTGCAGGCACCAAGTGAAATCACACACACACACTCACTCACAATCAATCACATATGATGTGATACAAACACTCATCAAGACCCTGAACAGAGTCTACAACACACACACACACACACACACACACACACACACACACACACACACACACACACACACGCTCCAGAAAACTGGCCACCGGACGCAAGTTGGAGCGTCTCAGAGGCCACGTCCGAGTGTTTTGTAATCCTATAAATATATACATAGTTACATACTTACAGAGACGCATGTGTTTCCAATACAGAACATTTACAAGGAAATATATTAATATCACAAGTACTCATGCTTATATACTAATAATAAACAGTAATAACTTACAGCTCGTATATAATAGATACATAACAACAACAACAAAAAAGTATAGATAGATTACAGACAACATTTATGAAACTGGTATTGCAACTGGTTTGTTTGAAGGAAAAAAATAATCAGAAAGTGAGGTTGTTGTGTTTTATTGTGGTTTGTGGTAAACAGTGTGGTCTTGTGAGTAACAGCTGCTGTGGACAAGAGAGACAGGACTGTCCATGGATCTCTCTCTCTCTCTCTCTCTCTCTCTGTCGCGCGCGCTCGCTCTCTCTCTCTTGAAAGAAATAAAGAGAACTACAGTTGGCTCCAGACCTTTGACTTCACCACCTCGAACTTGGTTTTCATACACAGAGGAATCGTCTGGAAACATTTACATTTTTTTTAGAAAAAATTAAATTAATAACTTAAAAAGTTTCCATGAATAATCATAAATGCAATTCCATTTTTTTTTTGGCGAAATGTTCACTGGCGAAATGTTCAGAGGGAGGACGCGAACGGTCCGACAAAGTCGCACGACGTTTATTTTCACGCGAATGAAACACAGCAATTATACACCCATCGATAGGAGTGAGGGGGCGGTGCATCGTTCATTCACTAATTTGCCAAGCGGCTTAATTTAAACTGAGACATGAGTCAATAAGGTGGTCGGGAAGGGAAGCAAATGCGAAAATTCAAAGTGACGTGATAAACATAATACAAATGAGAAGCAAAGCAATTAGGGGATGACCAGCAGCACTTGGGGTGCGGGTTTGTTGTGTGGGGTGGAGGAATCAAATTTCTTCATGTAAACAGCTCGATCGGAATAGAAAGACCCCGTTCCAAGTAGGAATACAACTTTGTCATCTTCTAGTACACCCGCCAGGAGGTAGGAGCTCATCCCAGCCGACTCGGAGAGAAGGTGGGGTACATCCTGGACAGCTCACCAAGCCACCTCAGGGCAACATACCCAACCGTCCACAGTCTCACTCACATCTAGGGGCACTTTTGAACAGCTAATTAGCCTAATGTGCATGTCTTAGACTGTGGGAGAAAACAGGAGTACCCGAAGGAAACCCACATGAGCACATGGAGGATATAGAAATGCCCTCGAGAGCCCTTGATACGGGATTGTGCGCATGTCAGGAGTTCTGGTTCAGCTGGGATGAATAAACATGCGCTTCAGAGGTAAGACGATTGCTTATCGTGTACACGGTGTGAGGGTCACTGGGCGTATAAACGTGTAACGCTAAAGAATAAAGCCTCACCGTTACAGTGTACAGTGTGTGGTTATCGACCTCCAGCTTTTGTTTAGTAAAACAGTAATCGGAGATACTTAGTTAATAGACACTTTTTCATCCCAACAGGAACTACGGGGTGTTTAAACCCCCCACCAACAACTCCAAGCACGTCATTGCTACAGCGGATCCACTTGTACCTTAAGCACACGCGCTAACGTGTCAGTGTGATTGCTGCACTGAGAACGAACTCAAAGATCTCCCAAACGTCTGCTCTCATGATGATCTCTCTGCGATGCAGGACGGGGGGATGTGACGGACTATAAGACACTTTGTACCATCATTTTATAAGACTGCCTCACACTCAGGTCTCACACTCAGCTGGTCCCTTGAGCAGTTAATGCTCGGTTCTTTGTCCTTGAGTGCAACACGCAAACGCAGGATGTGTCGATGCGGATCCACCTCCATCCTGTCCCTCGGGTGTTGTCTGATGTGAATGCTCTTACAAATGACTGTTTGGTCTGACACTCGCTATCCCAATGCCGCTTATCCACACCAAGACAGCCAGCCCCGGCCAGTCCACGCTCCCCAGACTGCACTTTGCGGTGATCTGGCTTACGACAGCGGGTCTCGTAGAAGTACTGGGTCATCATGCCCTTCTTGCCGGGAAATTTCTCCAGTACGGTGACGTTTTTCATGTACATGTCAATCGCTGTTCGCCTGTCCATAACCCAACCGCTTGTCGACTCACAAACCGAGCGCTCGATGCCTGTGTGCATGAGCTGACGCTTTCTACGACGAAGGGATCTCGTCTTTTGCTCTGATGAGTCTGATAAATCCAGCAGGAGGTTCTTGTAGGGTTCTTCATATTCAAACTTGTCCAACATTAACTCCTTGTCCTCCATTTCCTGGTCCTCTTGTTGCTCGGGTGTGAGCCCTAACTCCAGCATTATCTCCAAAGGAGGATGTTTGGGAGGCGAAGGGGAAGTGGAGAACAGCACTCGAGGGTTCGTGTCCAGCAGCAAGAGGTCCTCATCCACCTGCAGGAGTCCATCTACACCCACTCCCATGCCCTCAGGAGGCACAGCGGGCATCGTGTTTCCCCTTGCTCCTTCTCTGCCAGACTCCCTCAGATCCTCCTTGTTTGTAGGTTCAACTGCAGGGTGCGGGTCCCTTGGCCACTCTTTAAAAGTCAATCTTTCCAGTGAAACCTCTGTTTTTTTCCTTCTCAGTCCTTTATCGTTAGGCTCCTGGAAAAGGTCTGCTGATGTGTAGTCTGTAAGAATGTGGTTCTCCTGGGAATTGTAGCCTTCTTGAAGTTTGCTTGACACTTGCAACTCGAGGTCCATTCTGCCTGGCTTTGCCTTCTCGTATCGATTTCTTTCTGGCAAGAAGTCCTTACTGATAAACGAAGATGTGCTGTTAACCGTCTGATTGTTTTCAATGGGTTTACCCGCCGTCCTGTGAGGTAATATTTCCTCTGATTTTACAGGAGTTGACATATATTCCGCATGAGGATGGTTGGATTTGGAGATTAGCTTGACCAGTGATCTGGTGCTGAAGTTGTTGCCAGGCTCCATTGTCGCAACAACAAGCCCGGGCACACTGGGAAAATGAGGGAAGAACAGGGCCGAGGCAATCACCATGGCAACCAGGGGAAGCCAGTGCATCACTCCCAGGACGTATCAACTGAAAGAGAAAGACAGAGTATGTGAGAGAATGCACCGGCTGGAGGTTTAAGATTAAACCCAACATGGTGTCTGTCAGGAAAATTCCAGGCACACGTCCATCTCACAAAATGAGCTGTGATAGCTATAAATTTTAAATAGCCAATGCCCTCGAGCTCTGGCAAAAAGACAACAAAAACGAAAATCCTTCATGCCCGAGTGGAGTTGGGCTATTTTACAAATTTACACGATGTGAAACATGAACATGCATGTACATATGGAATCTAGAGATAGCTAACATTCCATAACTTTGAACTCAAAAATCACCATCTGGTGATTTATATGTCTATTTATTCTACTTACTTATTTTCAAGTAACTTCAGAGGTCAGAACTGTTTTCAGTTAAAGCTGCTTCTCTTTCAGTGAGAGACTTATGATGCTGTTTTAAGAAATATTAATTTGTTGATGTAACCTCAGGCGGTACAGTGGTGTTGTGGTTAGCACGTCTGCCACACAGCAAGAAGGTCCTGGGCTACTGTCTCGGGTTCGGTGAGGGCGTTTCTGTGTGGAGTTTGCACGTTATCCCCTTGAGTGCACGAGTTTCCTCTAGGTACTCTGGTATCCTTTCACAGTCCCAAGACATGTACACTGGGCTAACTGGCTGTCCTAGATCGCCCCTAGGTGTGAGTGTGAATCGTTGCATGCGTATTGACCCTTTCAATGGACAAGTGAGCGGTCCAGTGTAAACCCTTTCTTCATCCAGCGTAGGCTAAGCTTCCCCCTCCAAGTGAGGACTAAATGCTTTGGCAATGACAGTTCTGTGTGGGGTTCCCATGGTCACCCTGCATGTATGGGTTTCCTCCGAGTGGTCTGGTTTCCCCCAGCAGTCCAAAGACATGCACATAGGTCAACTGGCTACTCTACTGTGTGTTAATGTTTGTTTCTGTGTTAGTCCTGCAATAGACTGGCAACCTGTTCAGGGTTTGCCCTGTACCGTTTCTTAAAGGATTCACACACATGAATGAATTCACACAATTTGAGTAGCCAGTTGACCCATGTCCATGGTCCATGTCTTTGGATTGCTGGAGGAAACCGATGATAGAACGAATAGCTCCACACAGAGATGCCCTTAGTCAAGATTTAAACTCTGAACCTTTTTGCTGTGAGGTTTTTCCTATCTCAGCTGACTCTGGGCGAAGGCGATGGACAACCTGAACAACTCACCAGTCTGTCTCAAAGTGAACACAGACACAACCATTCACACTCACACTCACACCTTGGGGAAACTTGAACCAGCCAGTAAGTCTAATGTGCATGTCTATGGAGTGTGGCAGGAGTACCGGAGTACCCTGAGGAAACCCATGGAAGCACAAGGAGAACATGCAAAATACACACAGACACGCTCTTGCCAAAACTGGGACTCAAACCCTGGACTTTCTTGCAGTGAGATGTGAGATGGACGTGCTAATCACAGCACCACCGTGCACAGCGGATCAAACTGGAGTTTTGTGACACAGATGAAAAGGAGAAAATGCAGAACAATTTGCATAACATACGTAACTCTGATCAGACTTTAACATTCAGTAGCAGAGTTTACTTTAGCTTTTACTCATTGCTTATAAATCCCAGATAAGCTTTTACTGCATATTATACTGCAGGTTAACAGCATTCTCTGGCAATGAACCAGCATCAGTGAAACTACTTTCTGGCAATGCAGGTCAATTCATCGCTCCTGTGCAAAAAAAAAAAAAAAAAAGCCCTAAATGTTCACCGTCATTACGTAAAAGGTTAAACATATTCAATTAACAGACGCAAACAAAACGTTATTGGATTTTTTAAAAGCGGTTCGCCCACAGAATGCGTTCCTTATGTTTAACCTCGGAGCCCGTAATGAACAGCAGACTTCAGAGAGTGCTGAGTGATATCCTGGGAGTTGGCAACGTCTCTCTGACTGCTAGTGATTCAGACGATGGTTGCAAGGAGCCAGTGAATGAGGCAATAATTAGCATGTGGGGATTTTGCTTGAGGCGCAATAATAGAGGGAATAATACAGATATGGCTCAACCACCAGGGGGCGAACAAAGCCTCAAACCCCAAGTCTTGTGTATGTGTTTGTTCTCTTGCTGATGGGAAATGATTGAGTGATTGGCCTCGGTTTTCTGGTAGATTCAAGGTGTCAATCATAAAATCTGCTACTGTTCTTGCTGCGTCAAATGCGATGGGAGTGAATGGTAGAGAAGGATTTAGACGGCATGAAACAGAGAAGGAATGCTCAGAATGTGAAGGATGTGGATCGTCCTGGATAACCCGAGGCAGGACAGATTAGTGAGAGACAGATAATGAGGGAGGGAAGAGCTAAAAGGAATTATGCACATTGTCCTTTTTCTTCCACTCCATACTTACAAACTTACATCTAATGATTAAACAACGCAGCACCGCTCCACCCCAAGAGAATTCTCTCTCTTCACGGTTATTCACACATGGTCTGTATGAACACCGACCATGACATGGGAGACCTTTTAAGGAGTTTTAAGAGGTCTTTAACACATGAGATTTCAGTTACCAGCCTCCTACTCATTCATAAAGCTATTGCCGTCCTCCCAATCATAAATCTATCATTACTAAGCGATCTCTATGAAGGGAGGGGCAAGATGCTTTGTTTAGCATTAAAGCCAATGAGAATGCCTGGTGTCTGCATTGTATAAGGTACACAAGTTCTTCTGTTGGAGAACTTTAACATCTCCATGTGTTGGGTAAACATACATACTGCCCTAGGTTGTTAGGATGAAAGATAATTATCAGAGTCCGGTAAGAAACTTTTTAGAAACAGATTTAACTGTGGTTTGATGACACAGAGCCACATTTTCTCCGTACCACATGCCCTAACCAACAGAGACACCTGCACCGTTAGCACCCGCACTGAAACCTAACCTTAAAAGCCAATACCTCTTCAATACCTCCGCTCTATTTATCTGCTGTTAAATGCCATATTCCAGGGGTGCTCAATACGTCGATCACGAGCTACCAGTCGATCGCAAAGGTACTATTGGTCGATTGCATGACATTAAAAAAATAGACGTCTCAGCCTATAAGCTATCTAGCCCTTGATTGACGTACAGGACAGCCAGTCACCACGCACGCGCAAAAAAAGGCGCTAAATGCAGCAAACCTAAGAATCTAGTCAGCGAGTTACCTCCAGTTTTAAGCCCTTGCTTTTTTCCTTTTAAACTAAAGAAAGCTTATGGTCATCAAAAACGAGTGGTGGAGCTGGACCAAGTAAGAAGGCAAATACGAATCACTTTCATACGGAATGGGAGGAGGACTTCTTTCACGATGTTATTTTCGAAGTGCGTTTGCCTCACCTGCCAGTCTCCCATCGCGATACCAAAGAGGGGAAATGTGGACCGGCATTTTTCGGACTGTTCATAGAAAATAGGACACCGACTTCCCACCGAAAAGCGAGCTGAGAAAGAGACAGGTGAAGGAACTACAATCCCAGGTGTCCGGACAGCAGCCATTGCCACTGATGCGTCGTTCCGGGTGAGTCACGTGATCATTAATAGCAAGAGGCTTGAGGTTGGTTGTCGGAAGCTACAGTCCGGGCTATGCATCCCTGGCTGATTCAATTCAGTGCAAGTTATCAAATTAACTCAGGTAATTACAAAAAAATGTTCACAGTTAATTATTTTGTGTTCAATTTTGGCTCATGCGGTTATGCAGGTACATCAATATACATTGTGCATAAAGAATCCTCAATATCTTTGAAAATACATATATGTTTTGCATTTTTGTAGTGGGGCGATCTTTGTGACTTGGTCATTTTAAAAGTAGCTCGCAGGCTGAAAAAGTGTTAGCACCCCTTCCATATTCGATACTGCCAGAGTCCAGTGAGGATCGTTGGCGTCTTCCAATGCTGAGCCTTTGGCATTGGGAGACTGTCGGCTGATACCTTGAGGGGCGCCACGCCGCATCAAGTGGTTTATTCTCAGAGTGCCTTCTCTTAGCCTTTGCCTGCACCAGAGGAATAACCTACAAGGCAGCAGGTGGATTTGGAGTCAGAGTTACCTTCTCTTAGTTTGTGTGTTGGCAAAACTGAGGCATCACAAACAATGCCACACATAGTAGGAGGACCAGGTCTGCCAGGAGGGACGTATCCTTTGCCAGAGGGCCCTTTCTGGGGTAAGGTGCCACCTCTCTACTATGTGCGGATGAGGTTTAAAGTCATACCCAGGATAAAAATGCCATATACAGCAACAAATATTACCTCTACCAAGACATCCAGGACCGGTAGGCAGTACATACAGGGTTGAGTACTCAGAATTGAGCTCATAACGAACATCGGTAATCAGACTTCAGCTGTGACTCTAACATAAACTCCATTCAGAATGATGTGCGAGTTCCACATGTTGCGCAGAGGCTGTGGGAAAACATGGGCGTGTCTCAGTTATGCGTAATTCTGATCTTGAACTTGAATAGACTTTTTGCTCAAGGCAAGGTGTGGTATTAAACCCAGCGGCACTGAATGCCATTGGAGGCCAATACCGAATATGATAATCAAGTGAATCATAAGTACAGTACTTCAACGGTGACAGTTTTCCTAATTTTGCCTGTTATCTGACAGTAGGTCATCGAGAAGTTTGTAATTTGAGCTAAATCCTCTGTATTTATATTCATGATGGCATTTTTTGGTTGTAAACTTTGGTAACGATACACCTCCCTCCTTCGAGAGTGCGCTTGACTCTAATCAGGTTTATCAATGGCTTTTTTCCTCCTCAAGGGAAAGATTCTACAGTCATCCACTTTAGTTGGTTTCCGTGGTCTTTCAGGTCTTTTGATGTTCCCGAGTTCATCAGTGTCAGTCTGCTCCTTCTTTTTAAAAGTTCTAAAGTTTCTGGAGCTGTACCATGACTGAATTTTTTTTTCATCCTAATTATGGACCAGTGGTTAGCAAGTCCGCCTCACAGCAAGAGGGTCCTGGGCTCGATTTCCAGGCACAGGGGGTTTCTGTGTGGAGTTTGCATGTTCCCTCTGTGCTTGCTTAGGTTTCCTCTGGGGACTCCGGTTTCCTCCCTCAGTCCAAAAACATGGCTGTTCCAAATCACCCCAATGTTCGAGTGTGTATGAATGGTTGTGGGCGTATTGACCCTACAATGGTTTGGTGAGCTGTTCAGGGTGTACCCCACCCGGGCCCAGAGTCGACTGAGATGGGCACCAGCTTCTCCGTGACCCTAATTTGGAGTAAGTGGTTTGGAAAATGGATGAAAGAATGAATGAATGATGGTCTCCATCACTTCCACAGACTGCATATATAGAGTTCCAGAGAACAAGCACCAAATACAAATTCAATATGTGGAATACACTCCAGACATTTCAGCTCCTTAATCTGCTGTGAAATAATGAAGAGAGGGGTCATCACCAGACATGACCTGCTTATCAGTAAGCTGATAAATTACTTTTGAGCCTGTAATAGAAACTATATAAAAAAAAAATCCAGACGTACGCCTTGAGCAGCTCACCTGTCCATTGCAGGGCCAACACACACAAAACATCTCGCACTCACACCTGGGGCAATTTAGATCAGAGAATTAGCCTACTGTGCACATCTTTGGACTACAGGAGGAAACCAGAGTACCTGGTGGAAACCCACGCAAACATGGGGAGAACATACAAACTCCACACAGATAAGTCCTCGCCCGGCCTGGGACCCAAACCACAGACCTTCTTGCTGTGAGGTGGACGTGCTAACTCCAACTCCAACATGTCGCACTAAATCAAGAAGTGCTTTATAAGCTTTCAAATAATAAAGACGGAGACCGTAATGTTAACGTTACACCTAATACCATTACTTTCATTACAACATATGATACAAACTACAGATTTGCCTTCCCGTTAGACTTTAGATCTCACCATCTTCTCATTCAAACCTTGTATCATATTCAAAGCTTTCCTTTTATTTTTCGATTTCAAAAGTCTTCTCTCGAGTTTACTAACTCATGTATTGTGTAACAGCCATGAAAATGTTTCTGTTCCCAGATTTTTTTTGTAGGTATAAAAGTTAAGAGCTTGTGTTTAAAGCTGCTGGTTTGAAAAGCTAATCAAAAACACCCTTGGATTTCTTAAAATCAGGTAAAAATCTGCCAACCTCTGTGGAGTGAAGTGCACGCAGATGATTTTAATAAAACCAGCTGCATAAACTAACTCAGAATATGTGTAACTTTCTCCACTTTAATACTGATGTAACTCTTTAACCCCGAGCCTCCCACTCTGCTTATGTCCTTCAATTATGTGGGACGCTGCAGTAAGGTTTTTTAAATGTAAACTTCAAATGTATGAACACCTCAACCTACAATTAATCCAATTCATTCCTGCTTTCATTCCATGCACTTATCTGTTACTAGCTGTTCAGAATGTACATGGATTAGATGATTTGGTCTGTGATGAAGGAAAACTCAGAGCCGGAGTTAAGCCGGAATGTGTGATTGTTCCGACTTGGGTTTGATTGTTCTACCTGCCTAAAGAACTGAAGCATCAAAATGTTAAAGGATCCATCGACCCTTTATTCATAATAAGCCTAATATCCATAGCTGCAACCCTAATCTAGCTTAACCGACCCACAACTCTACCCCTAAATCAGGGGTGCTCAATACGTCGATCGCGAGCTACCAGTCGATCGCAAAGCTACTATTGGTCGATGGCATGACATTAAAAAAATAGATGTCAGCCTATCCGCGATCTTGCCCTTGATTGACGTACAGGGCTGCCAATCACCGCGAATGCGCAAAAAGGGCGCTAAGTACAGCAAACCTAATCGGCGAGTTACCTCCAGTTTTAAGCCCGCGCTTTTTTCTTTTAAACTAAAGAAAGCTTATATGGTCATCAAAAACGAGTGGTGGAGCTGGACCAAGTAAGAAGACAAAAACGAATCACTTTCATACGGAATGGGAG
>JAQNCB010000003.1:2977904-2993050 GCA_030068295.1 Euristhmus nudiceps
GGGCTCCGTAAAAAATGTAAAACTTACAGCGTCACCTCTAATTTTTTTTTACAAAGCACTGACACTGGAGTCTCCTTCCGTAAATGTAAATCTCTTCACAGAACATCTCACCATATCAACAATTATAAAGAAACAGTTTTTCTTCGTTAAATAGCACTTTTTCAGAATTAAAAAAAAAAAAATCTGAATTCTGTACTCTGGGATTAAAAAAACCCCCTCAATTTTCAAAACTTTTAAATGACTAGAAACTCACGCTGTGTATCCTCCTTTATATACACCTTATATTGCCGACGTTTCTTTGTCTTCACAAGCCAAATGATGACTGGAACTAAGATGAGAAGCAGTCCTGCTGTCACCCCAACACCAATGTAGGGAGCCAGAGATGCTGAGAGAGAAATCATCATCATCAAGATTTTATTTACGTTAAAGTGCAGAACAGAAAAAGACATAACTTGTTTATTTGCTATACCTTTTACGGTGATGTAAAGGAGCTCAGTGGTAGTGGAGGTAAAGAGACGTAACATGCCATGTGAAGACACGTTAACGTCATAAGTACAGCTGTAGTTTCCCTGATGGACAAAATCTGCCTGAGTAAAAAGGAAGACAGCTGAGTGGTTAACAGCTGACTTAGTCCTGGTGATGTTGGATCCACTGACCTCCAAGTGGAAGGAACCTCCTGGATACTGAGGCTCAGTGGAGCAGATGATGGAGAAGCCATAGCCCCTTGTCACTTCTGGTCCATCAGACCCCCAGTAGAACCGTTCATCAGCATCACTGAAGGAGATATTGGGCTGCTGCAAGTTCACTAGAAAACAACAGCCAGGGATTGCTAGTAACTTCAGATATAAAAACTAATCATCATGTGTTTTACTGACAATAAAGAAAAGATCAGAACTCACAGCATTATTATTATTATCTCGTGCTTGCAAAAAACAAATACCACCCCCCCAAAAAAAAATCAGGGCCTAAATAATCTTTGGCTTTAGCAATGTAACTAAGACTCGAATGAGAAACATGTGCATACAGCTCCATGAAAAACATGTGCTCACTTCCTGATTTCTTCAATTTATTATTTTTTTTTTTACAAATATTTGCCATACAGTTGTTTTAGATATTCAAACACAAATAAAAAGTAAAACACAAAATGCAGTTTTTTTAATGATTAATGATTCATTTAATGGAAAAAAGTTACAAAAACCAACTGGACCAAAGTGAAAAAGTAATTGCCCTCTTAGTTACTCAATCAACCAATGAACCCCATTAATAGTTTGCTTCACATAGATTAGACACCCCCAGGCTTGATTACTGTCAGCATTGTTGTTGCTATAAATCACCTTTCCAGCAAAGTGAAGTTGGCTAAAAGGTCTCGACAAACACACAACACACTATAATGTGCTATGCTAACATATCAATCAGTTTGGATAGGAATACAAAGCCATTTCTAAGGCTCTAGGATACCAGTACACCACAAAGAGAGAGATTATCTTGAAATGGAGAAAACTTGGAATAGTGGTGAATCTTCCCAGAAGCAGCCGATCTAACAAGGTTCCACCAAGAGCACATCGACACTTCATCCAGGAAGCTACAAAAGAACTCAAACAAACATCTAAGGAACTGCAGGCCGTGGTCGTGTCAGGTAAGGTCACTGTTGACCATTAGAAAGTGACTGAGCAAAATAAATAGCTTTGATAGATAGATAGATAGATATTGTTAGAGACTTCGAAGCAGTTCTGTCTGGATAAGGGCATCTCCCAAATGCCAGAAATGTAAATGTAAAGGTAAAAGTTATATCGATGAGAGAGTTGCAAGGGCAAAAACTACTGCTAACTAAGAGGAACAGATGTAGGGATGACATGAAACATCAACATATCTATTGCTGTGTGCTGCAATTTTCTCAATGTAACGTTGAGACACTGATGGTTTAAAAATTACTTTTAAATAGGCGATATTTCGACAATTTGTTTAATTGTTTAACTGTTTAATTTGAACTGACAGGTTCATTCACCTTCTGCATTGCAGACATTGGCAAGGTCTTAAAGAGCCCAAGCAAAGGAAGCAGAGGGAGATCTTCATGCTTCAGGATTGCTGTTCCCATTTTACAATACATTGGTATATCTTTCTTCGGGGCTATGTTTCCAAATTACACATGGAATAATGTGGCGCTCTGGACATTTATTCTGTTGTATTATGTCCATTGTATTTGTGTTTTGTCTGTGCCCCCATTGTCACATTTCTTTTTTTGTCATTCTTGTGTATTTCTGGCTCAGGTTAAAGCAGAGAGAAACTCACCTGCTATATAGTCAAGTGATCTATAGCGATAGGCTCATTTTCACCTATAGATGGCAGTAGTGACTCTGTTACATGAGTGACTGGCACGTGAATTCCAGCATAGAGGAAGTGAAGCCAGTGTAAACACAGAACATTCGCAACGGCAGCCAAAGCGGCAGGCCACGCTCATTTTGGACTGTTTTGTGCAATATTTTGCAGTATGGTCATGGAAATAAACCGAGTTGCCACCTGAAACCCGACTCGTCCTTCAGCGTGTGCAACATAATTTGGCGAGCCCAGCCAGGAGAGACTGCTATGACAGTAGAGACAATCAGTCCTTCTTCAAGAGACGAACCTAGAAAAACAAAGAAGTAAGAATGGAGCAACTTCAGGATGAGGTCAGTGGCCAGTTGTGGACATTGGGGAAGCCAGAGCTCATTAAGGTGTGTCAGCATCTGAAGTGCAGTGAGCCAGGTGGGGAGGGATTCCGAGGACAGCCTCGTCGTGCCCTGATTCGGCTAGCAGAAAGCACTTTGGATGAAATTGAAGAGAGCGAGTCTCAAGTGTTCCAACGATTCATCAGTGATCTCCAGTCATTTATACAGGCATTACCAGAACATATTGCTGACAGAATAGAAGTGCAACAAACAGAATGTAGTGAAATAGAGAAATTAAAACAAGAGTATGCACAGCTGCAGCAGGCTCAGGAAGAAGTCTTAGTGGAGAAGATCGAAGCCTTGGGGACGCAGCTAGACAGCACAACAATGATAGGAGAGAGAGAGGTTACTCAGCCTGCACCCCTCACTGTACCAGAAGTAACACTGAGGAAGGATTTCCATATATGGGGTCAGATTGGAGAGGCTGGACAGAAGGACAAACTCTCTTTCACCAGTTTGACCAACCAGATTGAGGCAGGGCTTAAGAAGGGCTACACAGGGACTGAAATCATTGAGGCTGTGATCAAAGCGGTGAGTCCTGGTCTGCATCTTCGAGATCTACTGGAAGTAAAACGAGACCTCACACTTCCCACATTAAGGACAATATTAAGCGGACATTTCAAAGTGGACTCGTCATCAGACCTTCTTCACAGACTCATGAACATATACCAAGACCCAAAAGAGTCAACTCAAGACTTCTTATTCAGAGCAATAGAGCTCAGAGAAAAGATGCTCTGGAAAGCGGATGATGGGGGTGAAGGAGAACAGTTCAGCCCAGACTTAATTCAACGTAAGTTCCTGCGTTCATTAGAGACTGGTTTACTGAGTGAAGCAGTGAAGTTCCAGTTGAAACCATACCTTAGCAACCTTCAAGTGACAGATGAAGTTTTGATAGAAAAGATAAATGAGGCTGCTAGTCTAGAGTCAGAACGACAGAATAAATTAAGAAGAAACATTGTAGCCAAGCCACCTAGGGTAAATGAGATATATACAGAGCAGCAAGTTAGTAATAGTCAGATACTGCTGAACAAACAAAAAGAAACGGTTGATGAAACACCAACAAAAGGGGGTGTGTTATGGCCTACAAAAACGAAACCAGAACAGGGTAAAGGCCTTGATCCAGAGACTGCCAAGCTTATCGAGGGCTTTAGGGCTGATGTCCTGGAAGTTAAGAAAATGTTCAATGAGTCTCTAGAAGCAGTAAAGTCAAAGCCACGCATAGACACCTGTCCACCCTCAGCCACCAGGTGGGCTAGAGGTTGCCAACTTTGCAGGGAGGCTCAGGTCGGTGACACTTGTAAACACTGCTATCGCTGTGGGCAGGAAGGCCACCTCTCCCGAGGGTGCAGGCAGAACAGATTCCCACAGGGAAGCGGGAGGGGGCTGCTGAGCCGGGACCCACAGTAGCCCAGCCACCCTTCAGGTCCCAAGTCAATCTTGTTTCTGTGGAAGGAACCTGTCCATTTTCACCAAAACAATCAGGAGCTATGACACGCAGCCTACCTGTTACCCCACAATCAGACAATAGCAAACTCAATAGGAACAAACCCACCTGTTATGTGCCCCCACAACGGCAAATTAAGTTCATCAGCCTCATTGGGAGGAGATGCCTGGTTCAGTGCCACCTCGACAATGTACCAGCTGAGGTTCTATGGGACACAGGGGCCCAGGCAAGTCTCATCAACAATGAGTGGCGGAAGCAACATCTCCCGCACAGCATTATCAGGCCACTCACTGAACTCTTGGGAACAGAACCATTGGTGGCATTAGCAGCAAATGGGACTGAAATTCCATATGAGGGGTGGATAGAGACAGAGTTTTATCTCAACAGTGATACACACCCAGAAAGGACACTACTAGTTCCGATGTTAGTTGCTAGTGACCCCAATGTTGCTGAGCAACCCATCATTGGCTTCAATGTGATTGAGGAAGTAGTGGGTAAATGGGGTAAGCGACAGCCAAGGTTCCAAAACGTTCAGCAAATCAGCAGGATCTTTTCAGTGCCAGTAAGGACAGCAAAATCAATGTTAAAGTTGTTACAGACACCAGAGTCAAACCGCAATATTGGGACAGTACATACAGGAAAGAGAACAATACACCTGGCTGCTGAACAAATAACCACTACGAATGTTCGAGCACACATGGGAGCCCAGTTTGCTGGACAGAGTCTGTTGTTCGTCCCTGATGAACCATCACAACTGCTTGAGGGTTTGGTCATCCAAGAAGGTCTGGTTGCTGTCCGAGAGGGAAGAGCAGTATACGTACCAGTCTCAGTTGCCAACACCAGCAAAGTCGCCATCACCCTGCCCCCCCGCACCATTCTAGGGCACTTGGAAGAAATAAAAGCAGCATACCCCATTACAGGAGAGTCCCCAGACAAGACACCAGAGGCTACGGAAACACACACCCCACAAAGTTTGGTCCGGCTAAATGAAATAACCAACACACCAGAACTGAGTAAAAAGCCACAACAGTGGGATCCTCCAGTAAGAATAGACCATCTAAGTGAAGATCAGCAGCAGACTGTACGTCAGGTGTTAAGAGAGGAATGCTGTGCTTTTGCTTATGATGACAAGGATGTTGGATGCATTCCCAGCTTAGAAATGCATATCACACTGCATGACAACACACCTGTTCGCAAGACCTATATATCGGTGCCAAAGCCCCTGCACCAAGAGGTAAAGGACTATCTGCAAGATCTGCTGAACCGTGGGTGGATTTCAGAATCAAGATCACCCTATTCTTCTCCAATTGTCTGCGTCAGGAAAAAGTCTGGTGAATTAAGGCTGTGCTGTGACTACAGGGAGCTTAATCGTAAATCGGTACCAGACAGTCACCCAATCCCCAGAATCCAGGATATGCTAGATTCCCTCCATGGCAGCTCTTGGTTTTCAGTTCTTGATCAGGGCTAAGCATATCACCAGGGATTCCTGGACCCTGAAAGTCGCCCTCTCACAGCTTTTATAACACCCGGGGGATTGTATCAGTGGAATCGCATACCATTTGGACTCAGTGCAGCTCCAGCAGAGTTCCAAAGGAGTATGGAAGGCTGTCTGAGAGGCCTTCGTGATGCTATCTGTCAGCCATATTTGGACGATAACCTGGTCCACTCTCCTTCCTTTGACATTCATGTGGACCACATCAGAGCTGTCCTGCAAAGGTATCAGAAACATGGTGTTAAACTCAACCCACACAAATGTGATGTCTTCAGGCGTCGAGTGCGTTTTCTTGGGCGGATGGTGTCAGGAGAGGGGTATAGCATGGATCCAGCTGAGATAGCTCCTGTCCAAGCACTTAAAGAGCGACCACCAAACACAGTAGGGGAGCTGAGCAGAATCCTGGGATTCCTCTCCTATTATAGGGCTTACATCCCAGACTTCTCAAAAGTTGCTAAGCCCCTATACCAGTTGCTGATCCTGCCTCCGGCCTGCACTTCACAACTGCCAGCCACCAAAGGAAGGAAGGTTAGTGTAAAACACAGGGGCCGACCACCACCAAACACACCTATTAGTTGGACACAGAGCCATCAGGATGCTTTAAGTAGGTAATTGTCTGTCTAACAGAGCCACCTATTTTAGGTTATCCTGATTTGCAGAACCATTCATACTCCACTGTGATGCCTCACAAGAAGGCTTGGGAGCTGTGCTATATCAGAAACAAACAGGCAAGATGAAGGTGATTGCCTATGGTTCACGGACATTGACGCCCCCAGAGAAAAACATGCACTCAGGTAAACTGGAGTTTCTTGCATTAAAGTGGGCAGTTTGTGAACGCTTCAGGGACTATCTCTATTATGCCCCACACTTTATGATTTATACAGACAACAATCCCCTTACTTATGTCCTCACTACGGCAAAACTGAATGCAACAGGTCACAGGTGGGTGGGAGAATTGGCAGACATTAATTTTACAATCAGATACAGACCGGGTAAGAGGAATGCAGATGCTGATGGCCTGTCCAGGCTTCCTCTCGACATCCAACAGTATATGGGTCAATGTACAGCGGACATAAAGCAGGAGGTCATCAGGGCTGCGGTGGAGAGTGCAGTGCACCAAAGTAGAAATTCCCTTCATGAGACGACAGTGGTGAACCAGAGCGCGGTCAGTCTACTGCAAGACACCACACCACTGGCTACTGAGAAGCCGTTCTCACAAGAGGAAATCAGGGCGAGTCAGGAGCGAGATGCTGTGATAGGACGTGTCTGGCAATACAAGACTAATAACTGTCTGCCAAAAGGCCATGCTCTCAGGGCAGAATCACCTGATGTCAGAATCCTGTTGAGACAGTGGAGGAGACTATATTTAAAGGAGGGTGGGGTCCTCTATAGGAGAGCCAATGGCAGAGATCAGCTCCTCCTCCCAAAAGAACATCACAACACGGTGTTCAGAGAACTTCACCAGGAGATGGGACATTTGGGGGTAGAGAGAACCCTGGGACTAATAAGAGACAGGTTCTATTGGCCTCGGATGCAGAGGGATGTAGAGAATTTTGTGATGCATGCCTGTTGAGAACCAGTTGTTTGCTCAGCTACAAAAGGTCTGTGGTATGCGTGGCTCTCATACAACCCCATATCATCCCCAAGGCAACGGACAAGTGGGACGTTTTAATAGGACTCTCCTGTCCATGCTGAGAACACTGACAGACACGGAAAAGGCAGATTGGAAGAACTCACTGTTGAAAGTAGTGCACGCTTACAACTGCACCCAGAATGAGGCAACTGGGTTCTCCCCATACTATTTGTTGTTTGGTCACACCCCACGACTGCCTGTAGATCTGTTATTCAACTTACCATCGCAAGAGCAGCAAGTATGCTACCAGGAGTATGTGGAAAAATGGCAGTCAAGAATGAGAGAGGCATATGAGATTGCATCAGCAGCAGGCCAGAAAGAAGCCCACAGGGGAAAAGAATATTACGATCAGAAATCCCGCGGCGCTCAACTTCACCCTGGCACTCACTGTCTACCCTCAGAGAGAGCGCCGTCGGCCGAGGGTGCTGACATATGATGCGTTGGGTAAACCCACCATCAGAGAAGCTGGTATGGACAGTCTTGTTGTGGGTACATTGGAGAACTGTTTTCAGACACTGTGGAGACCGTGGATGCCCGCAAGTGTACAGACATTGAGCTAGAGACTGAATTAATAAGTTGACGAGTACAGAGGTATATCAAGAGATATAGGTAAATACCAGAAAGTGTGTGACATGGTCAATATGCAATATTCGAGTCACAGTAGACACATGGTGTTACCAGTAGAAATCAACATGGTGATAAGTAAATGTGATGGTGTCTAACATGTAAACAGTAATAGTAATTTTGGTAACAGACTAGAATGGAGTGCTGGCCGATTTTTGTGAGTCTGGTTACAGTAGTTAAGAAGGGGAAACTGTTTATGGATCTGAAAAAAAAGAGAAAGGAAAAAAAATAAAAATGGTTGTAGTCCACATAAATTTGGTATTGTGTTTCAGAGAAGCAGCAAGAATCTTACAGCGTTCACTGTCTTTAATTTAAGACTGCCGCTATGCTGTTAACAGTCATACATGCCATAGATGTGTGTTTAACCAGTTAATGCTTCAAGGACAGACACTAATGGCAAGGTGGTTGATATTTATGGGGTTTTGAAAAAAAAAAAATAATAATTGATTTTTTTTTTATTATTGAAGTAGGGGAGGGTGTGGCACTCTGGACATTTATTCTGTTGCATTATGTCCATTGTATTTGTGTTTTGTCTTTGCCCCCATTGTCACATTTCTTTTTTTTGTCATTCTTGTGTATTTCTGGCGCAGGTTAAAGCAGAGAGAAATTCACCTGCTTTATAGTTAAGTGATCTATAGCGATAGGCTCATTTTCACCTATAGATGGCAGTAGTGACTCTGTTACATGAGTGACTGGCGCGTGAATTCCAGCGTAGAGGAAGTGATGCCAGTGTAAACACAGAACATTCGCAACAGCAGCCAAAGCGGCAGCCCACGCTCATTTTGGACTGTTTTGTGCAATATTTTGCAGTATGGACACGGAAATAAACCAAGTTGCCACCTGAAACCCGACTCGTCCTTCAGCGTGTGCAACATATACACATATAACACTAAACATGTGAAATTCTCATACTGATCCATTAGAATGACCAAGTGTACCCTCATTATCCTGTTTTAATTTGTAATCAGCTAAATGAGCTTTTAAGCTCCATTGTTAGCATTGTTAGCTGCATTCTAGACCATGTTCACTGATTGAAAGCAAAGTTAATAAACTCTAACCAATTTGCCTCATACTGATTTAAGGAAATATTTAACAGTGTTTTTTGTCCTATTTTACTTTGTAATGAACTCTGATGAGCTTTTAAGCTGTAGTGTTAGCATCATTAGCTGCAAGGGAGTTAGGTAGCAGTAACTGTGACATTAAAGTGTAGCTGAAACAAAGAATGTCCAGAAATGTTAATTATTAATATATATATAGTTAATTAATAATCTGTTAATTCTTGGTCCAGTTTCACCATAAACAATTTACTCCATCGTTGAAAAGCACTACCAATGTAAATTCTAGTTTACTGTGTCTCTTGTCATTAAGTTTTAGCTATGTTTACTTTTCTGAAAAGACAGAGATAAGGCTTTGGGGAATGTTTTATAAATGACGGATAGAAGACCCATGTAAACACAAGCACTCTGGACCATATCACTGTTCTCCGACAAGCTTTCTCAACCACAATTTTTTAATCTGGTTTATAATATTTCATATTATAATATTTCAGGGGCATTGCCGTGCTAGAACAGGTTTGGGTCACTTAGTTCCAGTATAGGGAAATACTAAAATGATGGTTGGGAATTCCACATAGGTCCAAGGATAAGCTTTGTTAAAAGGTAAACCTAAACAATGAAGGAGGTCAGTCTCAAGAATGAACACTGAACCGTGACCACAGTGAATAATATTACAAAAGCTCCTCTTCCGTAATCACTCGACTTCACAAATTAGTTAATTTTTCTTTATCTATCTCACTCCAGGGGGTGCATAGGGTGGGAGACATTGTATGATGGAGAGGAATTTGGACAATGTCCTCCTTTCTGCCACCATCTGTAAGGAGACCAGCACCACTACCAGGATAACGCTGGTCTTTTTTCTTATCAGATTGTTAAGCCTGTTGGCATCTGACACCCTTAGGCTCTTTACCCAGCATAACACCACGTAGATGGACCAAAGTATCCACAGGAAGAAGAGTCTTTTCTGGACCTTTTGGTAAAGGGCAGCAGAGCTTTTAGTGCAGTCCAGTTTATTTATTTATAGTGTATTCCTGCATTGTTTCCACACTTGTTCCTCGGATGGCTAGGGGAGTACCAGGTCTCCTAATGTCCACTACCAGCTCCTGTGTTTTGCTGATGTTGAGCTGTAGTTGGTTCAGCTCACATCAGTGCAGAAAACTGTCCACCACCTCCTTGTACTCTGAGATGTCATCCTTTCTAATACACCCAATTACTGCAGAGTTTTCTGAAAACTTCTGCAGGTGGCAGGACTCCAAGTTTTATTTGAAGTCTGAGGTATGCAGGATGAAGAGGAACAGGGAGATCACCATCCCCTGTGGAGCTCCTGTGTTGCTCACAATAATATCTGATAAACAATCCTGCAGTCACACATACTGAGTGTTACGTGAAAGTTGTTTTGCTGTATGTGTTTCTTCTTCTGTCTTGCTGTTTCTACTTTTGGGAGTCCATAGGTACATCGCGGTGTTCGTCACTTTCTGTTTACCAATGATGGCGCTGGAGAGGCGGGACCTATTGCATGACGCTGATCCCGGAAGTAGAAAAGGCGAGACGCGGCAGCCGAAGAGGGAGAGGAAAGAGAGAGAGGGCAATTGAGCACGGCGTTTGGTCGCCGCGGGAATCTTTTCTTTTCCATTATTCCAACTCATGCAAACCAGACTGTTTTGGGTTTTATTATTGTTGTAAGGACTTGTATGTGAGTACGTAGCTTTGTGTATCTGGGATCACGGTTACCGTGTAGCTTGCTGGTTAAGTTTGGTTAGCCCTATGTGCAAACTCAGTACCTTTATGTTGAGCTATGTGGCTATCGTGTGATCTCTCTGATTGAGCGATACTTGCGTATGTCTTCTGTTTGTATTACTCACTCTGGGTGAACCACAGGCTAGTTGGTGCGCACCTACATTCCAACACGTAGACTATTGTATGTCTAGCTCACCAGGTAAGTGGACACGTGCCACCCCATGTATTTTGGTTAGGTTAGGGGACACGTTAGGTAGGGAAGTTCCTTTTTGTTTGTTTCTTTTATTTGGCACTGTCCGTGGAAATCACTCAAGAGTGTGTTTTGTCTATGTTTTGTGTTTGGGTGTAAATAACCATTGTAAATAGTTATTGTTTCTTTGGTGACCACATTTTGAGTAAAACACCTAAAAATGTCTAAAACCCGTCCTTTGGTTGTTATTTAATTCCCTCATCACCAACATGCTAATATATTCCATCTAGTTACCCGAGGCACTTAGTGCTGGAGTGTAACACTGAGGCCATCCAGATAGGTACTGCAAAATCCAAGACACCAGTGGAGCATCTACCTACATGGCTGTCATCTTCCTCCCAAGAAGAACTGGCTGGAAGGTATTGAAAGCGCTTGAGAAGTCAAAAAACATGACTCTGACCATGCCCCTAGGCCGATCCAGGTGGGTGTAAATGTGATGGAGTAGGTAGATGAAGGCATCCTCTACTCCCATTGAAGTTTACTGAAGGCTCAACCAGTGGCCGGAGGGATTCAAGAACCAACCTTTCAAAGACCTTCATGACATGTGAGGTCAATGCTATTGACTAGAAGTCACATGGGGCACTGGGCTGGGCCTTCTTAGTTAAAGGAACCAAGCAGAATGTCTTCCACAACACGGGGACTTCCTCTAGTTCTAGTTTTATGTTGAAGAGACACTGTATCACATCACAAAGCACAGGCTTTGAGGATCTTCGGACTTATGCCATCAGGACCTGTGCCTTAGGCTGGGTATACAGCGATCTCCTCACCTGGTCTGTAGAGATGGTCAGGAAGCTACATGTATTATTGCTGTGTCCAGATGACAACAACAACTTTTTATTGAGACGGACCATCAAATCTGTTGAAGATAAAGTTCAGCTTTTTAGCTCTCTCTATGTTGCCCTCCGTCACCCAGCTGCTAGGTTTGTAGCCTGTGATGGTCCTCATGCCTCTCCATACCTCCCTAGTTATGCTCTAGTATCCTCTTATAAGCATCCGTCACCTCGTTGATCCTCGCTGACCGCTCTTTCTGGATCCTTTTCTTTCCTGCTTCCCTGTCCCCACACATGAACACATTTTTCTTTTCATTCAGGAGGGTCTTGATGTCTTTGGTGACCCAGGGCTTATTATTTGGAATGCAGCTGACAGCTTTGACAGGGACAGTGGCATCGACACAGAAGTTGATGTACTGAATGATACAGTCTCTGAGTCCATTGATGTCATCTCTCTCTAGTATGAAAAATGTTTCCAAATCTGTAGTCTGGAAACAGTCCTGCAGAGAGACATATATCTCCTCAGACCACTTCCTTACAGTCTTGGCAGGAGCAGGGCAGGAGGTGAACCAGGTTGTGGTCTGATCTTCCAAGTCGGGAGAGGGGGAAAGCACTTTAGGTTTCTTTAACAATATCATGTAGCATGTCTAGTGTTTTATCCCCCCTCATGTGGCAGTCCACAAACTGTCTGAAAGTGCAGAGCATTTTGTCCAGTGTTAAGTGGTTGAAGTTACCAGAGATCATGAAGAAAGCATCGGGGTGCAGAGTCTGTAGTCTCATGGTAAATGAGTGGATGACGTCTCACACAGTTTCTGGGATGTAGTAGTCTTTCATGTGGCATTTTCAGAGCCAGATGGGTAACACTTCAATGTTTGGGCTACAGAAATGTTCCTTAATGGTAATTTGACCAGGGTGGGACCATTGGTTATTAATAAAAACAGCAAGCCTGCTGCCTTTTTTCTTACGGCACTTGGCTTAGTTGGGTAGGTCACTTTCCATTCCTTTCCTATTAGCAAAGCCCCATGGTACATACCTTGGTGTTGGTTTTGGTATTCTGGGTTTCTTTTTATTTGTTTATGGCTTTGGGGGAGAGTTTTCTGTAGTAGCATGTAGGCTTTGTTCAACAGCCAATGAGTGATTTCCAGTATCTCATGTACTTGTTTGTGGTCTGTGTTCCTTTTGAGTCTGCCAGATGCTTTTGGACATGACATGTTCCCTCAGTAATTTCTCTCCAGCTGACATCCTGTCCCTCCTTCTGGTATGGAGAGAAGACATGGGTGAGGCTTGTTCTTCTTTTGACCTATGATCTTGTTCTTCTTTGTTCTATCTTTTGGTTGCTATGGCCTGCCTCTCCCACTGAGCAGTGAGTTGGAATAGGGCTGTATGTAACTGGATCTCCTCCTTCACTTCTGTGTGGATAGCGTTAGGCAGTTCTTACCTTTCCTTTAAACATCATATCTCCTTTTAGTTCTAGTTCCTCTTCTTCTTTTATCAGTGGATTGATGCCCATATAGATGCCCATATAGATGCCCAAGATGTGGATATGCAGGCATTCCTCTCATTGTAGTTGGTAAACTTGGCTTCAGAGACTTGGCCTCATTTGCTTTTCCTCAAGACTCCTTTTCGTGTTATCAGTTTTCCTTTTTTTTCCCACAGCAGGACTTTCTGATGCCTCTCTGTTTAGCTTTATCCAAAAATTGCAATAAACCAAATAAAATTTTATTTTTCTTAAAACTGTAACACAATAATATATATTTTATCACTCCAATGTTAATATGACCCAGCAGTTAGTAAACCTTTCCTCTTAAGCAGAAAATAATCTTATATGAACAATTTTATAATATCTCACACACTCTTATACACTCTACCACTCAAATATGCACAGTTCCATAACTTAAAATTTAAATATCCACACAGCTCACATTCACACTTCAGTACACAACTTAAAATTCAGACATCCAACAAACACTGAGCTGATTATACAATTTAAGTGACACAAGCAAAGTGGAGAAAAAAGCAACTAATTTTCAGTGATCCAAAAAGAAACAATGCTCTAATTATATAATTTACTTAACACACACAAAGTACTAAATATAAAATTTCCCTTGAAATTGAAATTAAAAATTCAGCTGCCAAATGAAGAATGTACTGATTATACAAGTTCACTTATCACTCAAAATGAAAAGAAATGCCAAAATCAGATGTCAAATAAACAGTCTATTAACCTACTTGAAATTAAAAGTGCCAAAGTTCATATAGCAGCTAAAACAATGCATTAATCTACACCAAATAATAAAATGCTAAAATTCATATAACAATAAACAATGTCTTAACTTACTCAAAATGATAAATGCTGAAATTCTGTTAAAAAACAAACAATGCACAATAGAAAATACATTAGCCCACTTTAAATAATAATAATAATAATAATAATAATAATAATAATAATAATAATAATAAACACAAAATTTCAATGCCAGTTCTATTTGCAAGGATCAAACAGCTCTTTGAAGAAGAAGAAGAAGAGACAATTAAACATCGCCCCCTGCTGGTCCTGCTGTAACCCTCCATCTAAACAAACCGAGAAGAAATGAGAATAAACATCGCTCTCTGCTGAGTTTTACATTTTACTCCCCATTGTATTATTTTTTCTTCTTCTGCTAACTATTCTCTTTCATTTTATTATCTGTATTGTACTACTATACCAGTTTTTCTTTTTTTTTCGTTTTACTCTTTCACATTTAATTATTTCAATTTTCTTTTTTTGTTTGTTTATTTGTTTTGATTTTTATCCCCCCCCCTTTTTTCTACATTATTCACTGTTTTTCAAATTTCATTTTTTTTCTCTTTTTTATTGTTTCTTTCTTACTTCTCTTACTCCCCCCCCCCTTTAAGAGCAGTGCTAACAGTCTATGAAAATATAACTTTTTATATATTGCTAACAATGTCCTTATTAAGTGCTGAACACAGAGGGAGGTGAATTACAAAATAAAACCATTATGTAAAAGTCCTGCCACCATTTTGAGAAATGATAGAAATGGATTCATATTAGTTCATGTGCTGTAATATTGTAATACTGTAATGAGATTTATTATCATTAATTAACATTAACATGCATTGTGCTGTTTGTCTCAGATGGCGCTAACATACGACTCGCTGGTGGCAGTCACTCCTGCTCTGGTCCAGTGGAAGTCTATTATAATAACCAGTGGGGAACAGTGTGTGATGATGACTGGAAATGAAGGATGCGCAGGTGGTGTGTAAACAGCTTGGATGTGGTGATGCTGTCAGCGCTCATCAAAGTGCCCACTTTGGTCAGGGAAGTGGCCCAATATGGCTGGATGATGTTCAGTGTTCTGGAAGTGAAAGCACCATCACACAGTGCTCTCATAGTGGATTTGGATCACACAACTGTAACCATGGTGAAGATGCTGGT
>JAQNCB010000003.1:3009481-3021523 GCA_030068295.1 Euristhmus nudiceps
TATAGTCATAATACAGTACTAATATAGTAATAATACAGTAATAATATAGTAATAATACTGTACTAATATAGTAATAATACAGTACTAATATAGTAATAATACAGTACTAATATAGTAATAATACAGTAATAATATAGTAATAATACAGTAATAATGTAGTACTAATACAGTAATGATAAAGTAAAAACATTTTAATTTTATAGTGTGATAATATTTATTAATAATGTAATGAAATAATTCATGCACATAAAAATACGTACGTACGTAATAAATCCATACGGGAAGTTAATTAAAGAAATTATGTACTGTATCATCTCTCTCTCTCTCTCTCTCTCTCTCTCTCTCTCTCTTCTAATTTTTTATTTTATATTAACTGACATTGCTATTTTTATTAAAATTATTTACCAGTTCGGGTGAACGTGAGCGTTTTTCTGCTAAAAAATGGGTGAAGAAATTCATGAAATTGCCGAGGCGACCACAAAGTCAAATACATTACGAAAAAAAAAGCTTTGAGAGCAAAATCCCCGAGTACACAAACTGTACAAGGGTATACTGTGTACACTACTTTTTACTTTAGAGATTATATATCAGCGGCATATAAATTATAATTGATTTTTCCATCAATAATAGCTTGGTGTCCAGGCCAGGGGCAGAAAAACAAGCGAAACCCCCTGATCTGACCACGAGAGACTAGATTTCAAAGGTTACATTAAATACCAAAAAAAAACAATACTGAGATATTCAGTCTCAGAGAAACATCATGCGATTTTGGAAAATATTTTTCAGCGCTGAGAATGCCCCACAGCACTTTCAGAGCGGTCTCTCAGTGGCCGTGTTATTGGTTTATGTGGTTAGTTGTTTAAATTATTGCAGGGGTGTTGAGGGCTGCGAGAAACTACCGGAACAAGAAATACTGCTTCAGAAGTCTATTTTTTTTTTTAGCTACACACACACACACACACGCACGCACACACACACACACACACACACACACACACACACACACACACACACAGGGGAAACAACTCCACACAGAAACACCCTCGCCGAGCCTGGGACTCGAACCCATGACCTGACCTCCGCGGGGCCGACGTGCTAATCGATCCGACCCCCATAAATACCGCCGCATTCGCATCAAGGCCCACTTATGCCCAACATCAAAGGAGGCAACGGATACAGACGGCTGGGAGACGATTAGTTGGAAAGCCGCCTCCCACCAGACCGATTCTGCGTTTTGTTATTTCTTAATAAAGTAGACCGTTGGGATGCCCTCCACTGTCGCCAGGCTTGTTCCTCATTGTTTCTGATCCGCCTCCTGGTGGGTGTGGTGTTTAATATCGATGCAGATGTAAGTAACAGGAGCGTGTAGACGGTGTCGACTGAAATGCTTGCAGTGGACGTCTTTACTTTCATAAAAAGGAAGCAGAGGAAGCCTAGATGCGCCTGAACTGTCTTCATGCCAGCGTTTATGAGGGACCCTGAATAAGTCCTGCTGAAGGAGACTGTGACCGAGAGTGACATTTCTCCTTGAGAGGGTTTCCTGTCCTGAATAAAAGGAAGATAGAAGATACAATAGAACAATAGAAGAGCGGAAGCTGAGAGATTGTTTTGAAGTGTAAATACTCATAAATCTCATCTGTCGTAAAGCTTATCTCGAACCGTCCCTTTTAGACGAGTTTATTTATTCGACATGAAGGTGGAACTGCTGGATGTCGGACGAGTCGAGACGAGCCGTGGATGCGACTCTTGAACGACCTCTGCGAGTTCGACTCGTGCAATGCCTCGGGTGGTTGGAGCCGGTACTCCTTTTGCATCGGGAGCAGCAGCATTCAGGAATTCCTCTGCTATTTCTGGAAGCTTCCACGACTCCGCCAGCTACTTCCGGCAGTTTCCGTATTGCCGCGGATTTCCCAGAGTAGCCGCTGTATTGCTGCTTGGAAATTACTGAGACAGAGGGGGCATGGACTCCACCCCCCGGAAGAGCACCACTAAGTGCCAGTGACACCTGCAACGGGCACCATTATGCTGAGAATGTAAACATAGCACATGCACACCACTTCGAGGCGAGCGCACACAACTATCCTTACAACAAATGGCGGCCATCAAAACAGACACAGATGGCATGAGTCGATTGAAACTGGAACTTCAAACATGACCGATGTAATCTGTGTGTCCAAGTTTAGGGATTGGTCGAGGGCCTGCCAGCCTGCCAGCTTTCTCACACCGCAGGAACAGGAGCCCCTGAACACAATGCGAGGCGATGGCACAACCCGCCAGCCTGCCCGTGCCCTGCATGCCCTACCAGGGCTTCCACCACAGCCATGAGAGTGGCGGAGATGTAAAAGCTGTCAGGCTGCAGTGCGACACCAAAACCACAACATTTATACACAACCTGTTTTCGAAGAAGTCTAACCACACCAGAAGTTAAAATGCTTATGTTTAATCAGATTTCTTTTTTGTAGGAACATCATTGGCACACACTAAAGTCAACATTATTCATCACTAGATAATAAAATAACAGTATGTTGAAATAAATCTAAAAGATTTAGAATTGGGGAATAGCAGATGTTAATATTAACAGATTGACCGTTAGGGGGGTTGGGTGGGGTGGGTGGACACCAGTACACCGTTATCTCTGCCCATCTCAGTCTGTCTGCGAGCGCACTGAACCTCAGGCTTCAAAAGGCGGCCAATCAGTGTGGATCAGGCACAGAGAGCGGAAAGACCATAAATGGGAGGAGGAAGCCAAACAGTGCATCACACGCAGCCAGAATCAGGGATTCAGGGCGAGGTGCATGGAGAAGCCGCTTCCTGAAGAACTGTGGAGCTTCTGGGATCAGGAATCATACTTTGGTGGTCTACTGGTGTCCAAAATAAAAAACAAAAGGTTTGAAAATTACAGATATTCGAACAGTGTTCGATCGGGGTGCGTCGGGCTGCCAGCAGGCTCCGAGCCCCTCAGTTCCAGCCGTTTTCCTTAATCATGTGCTTCTTTTCAATGACATACTTCCCTTCCCTGTACCTCAGATTCACGTTGTGCACCCGCTCCTGTAACGAGACAGAAAGAATCCAGTCACTGCAAGAACAAATCACAGCTCGCAGCTCGCGGCGTCTGAGCTCCAGACATGAAACACGATAATTATATGGTAACAGCAGTACACGGAATCTAATTGGTCGATACACAGGCAATGAATCGGTGCGTATCTGGCTAGCAGGTTAGCTGTTAGCTAGCAGCATTGAGCGCTATGATCTTCAGCAGTCTCCAGACAACTATTAAGTGAATAAAATGTTCCCTTTGATTTAGATCTGTTGGTTAAAGGGTCGTGTGGTGGTGTAGTGGTTAGCTCTCACAGCAGGAAGGATCTAGGGTCGAGTACCGGGCTCATTGGGGGCGTTTCCATGTGGAGTTTGAAGTTTACCCTCGTGTCCACTCATTTGCCAGACTGCTTCATTCTTTTAGGTTCGCAGGGAGGATGCTGCCTATCACCATCAACTCTGGCGAAGATGAAGTACTGTCAGGCGCCGGGCTAAATGCACCGACGCCGCGATGTTGCTGGAAGATATGCTCCATTTGCAGACAGCAAGAGAGGAGAGCAGGTTGCAGAAATGAAAGTCTTTATTACTGAGAACCAAATTAAGTTACCCTTTTCCTAAAAAGGGGGAAGCTCACAGACCGACAGACTGAATAACAGAAAACAAACCGACATATAAACGAACATGGCGACACAGTGGAAGACAACGTATGAACTGGCTAACTTGAAAACCAAGAGCTATAAATAGCCCTCCTTAACTTAAAACAGCTGTATGTAATAAACTCTGTGCAGGGAGGGTGAGCAACCCGGCAGCGCCGAGCGCCCCAAAAGCGCCCTCTGGTGGCGGGATCGTGCCACGCCATGACATGATACTCCCTGAAGAGACTGGGACAAGACACACACAACCTCACAGCTAGGGGCAGAATTGGAACAGTCAGTGAGGCTGTTGTCGGACTGTAGGGACCCACGCAGGCGAATCGTGTAACACAGAAACACAGTCTCTGAGCCCGGGACTCAAAGCAAGACCCCACACTGTGAGGCAGGGACCATAAGCCTGATTCCGTCATGCCCCCCACATGTTAAAACCGTTTCTACTCTAAACTGCCGGCTGCTGGAGTAAAACATTGAATAGAAAGTAAACTACTGTGTAAATTTGTACACTGAAATCGTTCTACATGATTAATGCCCCGAGACAGTCGGATATCAGCATCGCTAAGGAGTCTGAAACTGATGATTCATCTCACAAGTGTTGCTTAACGAGTCATCAGTCATTAACTCCGAACACAAGTAAGGCAAACAACGCGCATCGTGAACAGATAAAACACGTTAAGGGTCAAGAGTCGCGCGTCTTCTCAAGATGAAGTCGTGGCGGGTTACTCCTTTATCGTGGGCGTTTCTGAGCACCCTGCTATTCCACATGATGAGGAAAAAACCACATGATCACCATCATATTAATAACCAGACAGTAAACTGATACGGAGGTGAGAAAACGGCGTCACCACACACGTCCTGTGGCCTCGGATGGGGCGCTTACGTATTTCCAGCCAACAACGGTTCGACAGTTTTTGCAGGAAACATCGGCGATGGTATGCCGTCCACTCGCCATGTGCCTCTGAACAAGGCGGCCGCATTTCACGTTCACCCTGAAACGAACAAAACAGGACACATGACAGCGGCAGCCGAGATGAAGGAACCTGGTGAAGTGTACGTCGGGGTGAAGTGCGGTACTCACACGGAGTTGAACAAGTAGATCTGGTTTCCGACGAAAGACTGTTCAAACACAAAAGAAGACTTTCAAACTTATGTTTAAAAACCCGAGATGATGATGATGATGTCATACCGCCGTCGTGTTGATCAGATCACCTTGGAGATGAGCTCGTCGTGGCTGGCGAGGTGAGTACGGCAGTGGATGCAGCTGTAAAGACGGCGGCAGGGGTCGAGGTACACCTGGAAAAGTTTGTCTTCAGCCTTTTTCAACATGGCTGCGAAAATAAGGCAGAGGAAGGCACGAGATCAAAGTCCAGAGGAGGACGAGAGAAATCATCTGCACCGCCGGAGGAACCTTCTCATGGTCTGCGGTGGCCATGACAGAAACGACTATTAATCCCAACTCGAGCGTCCCTTTAGTCATACAGGCTTTAAACGGGACGATTTATCTACTGTTACATAAACACGAGACACGTGTCATCTCTTGGACGGGAAATGGAGACAGCCATGAGCCCCGCACCGGGCAAGATGATGTAGGTAAACGTCACCGTCAGACTTTTCCAAACGTTCCATGATTCGGTGATGCATCACACAAACCTCACAGAGGAGGATCGCACAACGGCGTCACTGGAAAATAACACATCATCCAGCCTTTATTTTCACTCGGGTCTCGGGGAGGCTGGAGCCCCTCTCAGCCAACACCATACGAAGGCAGGGTACACCCTAAACAACTCACCAACCATCCCAGGACCAACCCCCCCTCCCCTCCTTTTCACACTTGCACCTAGGGGCAATTTGGAATGGACAACTAGCCTAATGAGCATGTCTTCGGACTACGGGAGGAAACCGGAGTACCTGGAGGAAACCCACACAGGTATGGGTAACAGGAACATTGCAGACTTCACTCAGAAACGTCCTTACCGCACCTGGAACTCGAACCCAGGACCTTTCTGCTGAGAGGCGGACTTGGTTCTCACTGTGCCGCTATGCTGCAGGATTCCGTTTCCGATTTTAATAAACGTTTAAATAAAGTTTGGTTGTATTCAGTGGTGAAAACAATCAAATATGAGTTTATGATCAGGTAACCAACCGACCTGCTCGGGAAAGAGAAGCTCGTCAACATCTAGTGGAAGATGATACATGCAATAAGTATTTGTTTACCTGTGACATTACAAACATCTACTTATAATCAGGATAAACATAATGCATCACAGTGACTTCATTATCATCCACATCATGGCGGTATAGAGACAGAGGGACTCCTGTAAGAACATCACTCATTACATGGAACACCCCACAAACATCTAGGGCTTTTAAATTCCCACCGTGGGGTAGTGGTAGCTCCGCTATCGGTACTGATCAGGTCGGGGGATTCCAGACCCTTAACTCCAAACTGCTTCAGGTTCTTGGGGCCACAGCATCACAGTAAAGAGGGGGTTGTGGGTTCTCGTCCCAGGTGCAGTGAGGGTGGTTTTTTTTTTTTTTGGAAATTGCATGTTCTCTCCATACCTGTGTGGGTTTCCTCTGGGTACTCCAGTTTCCTCCCACCGCCTAAAGAAGAAGAGCACATTACAGTAATCCCTGTGATGGACTGCCCTGCCTTCACCTAACATTGGCTGAGATCAGCTCTCTTCAGCCTCCTTGCAGCCATCGTAGAATTAAACAGCGATACATAGTGATGATGCGATAGCCCCTCCCCATGACATCACACACTCGGTGGGTGATGTCACAGAGAGGGGCCTCCACATCGTCATTGTGAGAGAGACAAAGAGAAGGCACTCTTCGGAAATATGGAGATCTGGCGATCGCCGTGAGCACCAGGGAAGTCAGCGTATGCCGTCCGTCCCTCCCGTGAGAGTTCGGCCATTTAGCTCCCGTGGACTCCCGGCACGGACGGCTGCGCATTGACGCGGATCTCTGGTTAAGCGTCATGCTCCTTGTCGATGCGCCACTTGGTGGCACCCAAGGAAATGTGTTTTAAAAGGAACAAACCATCATTTCTTCTAAAGCATCACGTGGAGCAACATCTGCTTCCAATGATACCTGTCCTGCTGCCGACGTCACCTAAGGGGCGGGGTTATTTATACGCTGATGTGGTACGCCCTTCCGGGAAGGCTGCTCTCATGTATACTTACTTGTTCAACACTCCTTGATCCTCAGTGCACAAATAAGAGAGTTGGGAAACCCGGCAAAGATGGAGGATGAGAGGAACTTCTATTTAAAGCGAGAAATGAAGAAACAAAGCGCTATTTTTGCGAAGCGCTCTCTGTGTCTCCCCCGGAAGCGCTGGAGAAAGTGGCTAATGAGGCTCTTTTTGTATAGTCACAATAATCTGCCATTGTGTCACAGTTTTTTTTGGCCAAAACACAAACCTTAAATAAAGTTAATCCTTTCTTGTTTTTTCCTGCACTCCGGATAGAATCCTAGCGTTGAGGTCACATGATCTCATGGCAGCAAAATTTCCATTTCTAAACAAATAAAGTACGGTGTCGAGGGCACGCCCTGCTCTAATTGTGTTGGCATTATGATTAAACTAAATGATGTTAAACCACGCCCTGCAGTAGTCTGGCAAGCTGTCCAGGGTGTACTCTGCCCTTGCACAGAGCCGCTGAGATGGGCGCCAGGCTCCCCGCGACCCTAATTAGGATCAAGCAGTTCAGAAAATGAATGAATGAATGTTAAACCACACCCTGCGATAGTCTGGCAAGCTGTCCAGGGTGTGCCCCGCCCTCGTCCGGAGTTGGCTGAGATAGGCGCCAGCCTCCCAGCGACCTTAAGGATAGGATCAAGCGGTTCAGAAAATTAATGAATGTTAAACCACTTCACGTGTCTTTATTTGCGACAGTCATGGATCACGATTAGCTGCAGGGTCAATTTGGGTCAGCTAGCTTAGCTGTTCTAAGTGGCTAGCGCTTAGCACAACTAGCTGTACGATTTTCCCTTCTAAATCGATATTTGGACGCAAGCTACAAAGACGCTGAAGAGCTAAATGTTGACATCAGAGAGTCTTATGGACTGAAACAGATCCCCTCTTGTTTTAACGGCGTTACTAATCAGAGTCTCCTGATTTAAACCCTGATCCGTTTAGAACGGAGGAGTTGGCGGTCACGGGGCACTTTGGGACCCCTGGGAAAAGGTATCGCATGTAAACCTTCGTTTTGATTAAATGATTCCAAAAGAGTTGAGAAAAGAAGTAGAGTTGTATCGACGATGCCAGCTTCGTTTTGGTTCAGTAGCACATGAAAATTATGCATGTGGGCAGCAACTTTCACTTCCTTTTATGATTTGTTCCCTTTTTCCCCCCAGATACAAAAATGGCATAAACAAACAACTTGTTAACCTTGTTGGTTCGGTCAGTACGGTGAAACTCCTGACCTCAGCCTGGACACGTGCCATCACTCAGTCAGTACATCAAAGCCTTGGTATGGAATTTCACACCACAAGTGCCGAGCTGGAATAAAGTTGGTTTAAAGTATTCAGGCGAAAACAGTGTAAGGTAGCTCCGCCCACACAGTATGAATAATGTAATAAATATGCCTTATATGGGTACTGGTTCTAAAGGTTCCTATTTGCTTCTAAGGTAATTTATATCAAGATGAAACGTAGTGCAATCTGTCAGAAATCAAATGAAATCGACCACAGTGTCTTTCTGAAACAATTTGCTTACTCCTATTGAGTCATTAACGCGATTGGAGCACCACAGTCAGGACATACCATTTGGATGAGAACTCCCAGAATGCATAGGCGTGGTAAGATCACTCACCTTGTGGAGCTTCCTATAGGATTATTCAGGTTATAATTGAACATTTGCTTTGAATTCTGGGTAAAATTTCCTAAATTCGGTCCCTCTAGGATTTTGTGATGTTACTCTTGCATCAATTCGCACAAATTCAACCCCCTCCAAGCGTCCGGCACAAGCTTGCAATCTTTCTGGGCAGATGTTGCGTCAATCCAGATTCGAACCTACGACTTCCAGTTTGACATGCCACTCTGGGACCAGCGAGGTTACAGTTTTATAACCAGTCGGCGCAACTTTTCCTCCAATTTGGCACGTGACGGAGATACGATGAGCGTTTCACCACGTACAACCTTCACACTTGCACCTCGGGGGAATTTGGAACAGCCGGTCAGTCTAACGTGCATGCTTTTGAGTGGTGGGAGGAAAGTAGAGTACCCAGATGAAACCCGCACACTCGCGCTGGGGATGCAGAAGGATCCTTACCAAGCCCGGGACTCAAACCCAGGACCGTCTTTGCTGTGAGTAGGAAGAGCGGATGCGCTCGCCGCGACGCCACATTGGGTTGGATCATTATTAAACCTGCAGCAGGATTCAGTGTTTTGAAGGGCAACAATAAAAATAAATAAATAAAAAGAAAACTTCTGGCAAAATCCTGGAGGATCTGATGCTCATAAACATGCTGTGAATAACCCGGAGACGGGCCGAAGCTTAAAAAGGACAGAACACATCGAGTGTGAATCAGAAACACACACAAAACATAAGTCTTTATTAAAGATTATTTTCATCATCCAGTTCACGATACGAGAGAAACAATAGTTTGTGCGTTTGAACGTGTAACAGGAGTCAGAGCAGAACCAAACAGAACAGAACAGGACCGGGTCTTTGTGCTGGACGCTGTGGGACGTCGGACATGTTTGAAGACGTCTGAAATGATGTGGCTCGTTGGCAGTGAAAGGTTCTTTTTGTTTTTTTTGTTTTTTCAGGGCAGTGTGTCCTCACGTCATCACGCTCACGTTCACGAAACACGAAAAGGAAGTTCAGAGGAAACGTTGCGATTCGAGTTTCTGTGCAAGTCGCGTGCATAGTGTGTCAAAGTGAACGGTGGAAGTCAAGCTCCAGCGTCTCTGACTGACTGATTGTTTATTTTTGGAAGAGGTATTGCACATGGTACTGATACAGTGATGATTCTTTGACGTGTGTCTGGGAAAGAAGCGGGCGCGTGACGTAGTCTTTAAAACGCTTGTGGCGGCGGCCATCCGGGCAGAAAGCGGAAAGTCTAGGATCGGAAGAACGGCGGATGAAGTTCAAAGGCCAGTTCGGTGTACATCTGCAGCAACGTCCTGGGGACAAAAACGAACCGAATTCCTTCCCCCGTCAGGCTCCCTGCCGTCCGGACGCGATGCCAGCGTCTCCGGCGTGATCCGAGCGGGCAGTACTCTCGGGCCGCTACAGGAGATGATTGTCTCACAGAGGCAGTGGCGTTGTCGGCGTGGTGATGATAATGGAGGATGAAGGAGAACCGAGGCAGTGTCGTGGTTGTGTAAATGAGGCAGTGCGAGCTCGCGGCTCACGCCGCTTCCACACACAACCGCACGTGAACTAATAAAACATGGACGCTTCATGCGGAGGGGACGAAATGTCTTAAAACTGAAGCCATTTGTTGGCCTGGGATGGACAGATCAGCAGTCTGGGACCAAATTTAAGATAATGACTTGTTCATGGTACGATATAAAACTGGCGGCGTGGCTGTTTGTTTCTCGGCGTCTGTAGCAGCGTGCTGGTTTGGTGCTGCGTCAGTGCCTCCACCACCACAGTTACATTTTACACGTGAAACGCTAAGCAAGTATTTCCCAAAACCTTCTACCAGAGGCGGAGCTTTGGACACTGATCACCTCGTTAGGTTTCGGAGAGGATTCGGATCAAATTCCGGACTCGGGAAGTTTTTAAAGAATTCTTTAACATTGTAAGAAAGGCCAATTTTTTTGGAGGTGCAGCACTCGAGCAGATCCAGCAGGGGGTGCTGTGTACATTCTACTAACAGCATGAAGTTACATGGAGATGCTCCTCAAAATTTCTACCAGGGGAGGCGGGGCTTTGGACAAGGAAGTCTCGTCGAGATTTTCGAAGATAACTCTGATTGAATTCCGGATCCAGGAAGTTTTTAATAGATCCTTTAACATCGTTAAGTAGCGAGCGGATGGTCTGTGACACTTTGGTGGATTGCTGGGCTTGGAAGGGGTTTGCGCTCCTAGAGTGCTTGGGTTACGTTAGCTACCACTTTTCAACCCAAAACACGGGACTGGAGGCACACGGCGACTGTGGCTCTGATTTGTCCACCCCTGCATTACCTTCAATCGAAATGTCTCTTCGTCACTCTTCACCTTCGCGAGTAATCCGTCTGATCGGCGATCATCATTGCGACATCATTTCTCCTGCTGAGCTTTGCTTGTCTGAAGTCCCCCCCCCACAGTGTGATATCTGAGAGTGCGATTCGTTCAGTCCGGGTGATCGGCGTGAATTAAGCATCATAAACATCCACAGCATTCCGTCCGCGGCGGCGCGAGACGGCGAGCAGAACTCGACTCCACATTTTCAATTCTTGGAACAAATAAGAAAAATGTGAACTTTTCTTCTTCTTCCTGCATCAGTACAATTTCTGAATCATCTCATTTTCTGTCAATATAGATTTTCATATATTCATAGATCTTTTCGTAAGAAAACAAAACGAACAAACAGACAAAAATAATAATAATAACAATAATAATAATAATAACAAATGTCCCTGATGACTCTGGACATTGGACGTCCCGTGTCTCCGGGGAGACGATCCAAACCGTCACGGTAGGCGAGTCTGTACATCTTGGGAGTGCGTGTGTCTACTGCACCCGCCCGCGATCTCACGTCCTTCTCCACGGCGCTGAATACAGCCCTCGGTCCGTCGTCAGGGCGGAGCCGAGCGTGCAAGCTGCTGTAGAACCGATCGGTACCTCAGGAGGTCCACTGAAGTGCACCACCTGCTTGTAATGCGAGTGTGACTCAGGCTCAGCCTGTGTGTGTGTGTGTGTGTGTGTGTGTGTGTGTGTGTGTGGCGCAGGTTCAGGGTGAGCATGCGTAACGTGTGTGTGAGTGTGTGTGTGCTGGTGTGTGTGTGAGAGAGGATCTCAGGGTGAGTGTGTGGATGGGCTGCTGTGTACGGAGCTCGGTGAGAGACTCGGGCTGCAGCTGCCCGGGGGATTCACGCTGCTGCCCTCCAACCCCTCCGAATTCTCCAACATCTCCTGGATGAGTGGAGGCATAGAGCCGGGGATCTCCATCTTCAACGTGATCACTCGCTCCGCTCCTGGGGAACCACAGAGAGGTGGAGGGAGAGAGACAGGGAGTGGGGGGTGGAGAGAGAAAGAGAGCGAGAGAGAGAGGGAGGGGAGAGAGAAAGAGAGAGAGGGAAGGGAGAGAAAGAGGGAGGGGAGAGAAAGAGAGAGAGAGGGAGGGGAGAGGGAGAAAGAGAGAGCGAGAGAGAGAGAGAGAGAGAGGGATGGAGGTAGAGAGGGGGAGAGAGAGGGAGGG
>JAQNCB010000003.1:3247988-3259365 GCA_030068295.1 Euristhmus nudiceps
ATTTCATTAGGTGATCAGCTCACTCAGGTATACCTCAGGCAAGACAGTGTGTGTGTGTGTGTGTGTGAGAGAGAGAGAGAGAGAGAGAGAGAGAGAGCGAGAGATAGGATCCTAGAGACACTGTTCTAAGAGCTTTAAGAGTGAAAGAACCTTTTTGCTGCAGGTGATGTCTCTCTGGAGAAGTAAGAGTGATGTCGTACCTGTGAACACCCACCTTGGGTCACATGATCAACACGCCAGGTGTTCTCCTATCACATCTTTCATTATTTCATTCATTCAGTTAAAGAACCACTTTATCCTACTCAGGTTGCAGGAAGGTTGGAACAGGGTGCACCCTGAATTGCTCATCAGTGAACCACAGGGCCAACAAACACAAACACACACACACACACACACACACAAAACCATTCACACCCACGCTCACACCTAGGGAGCAATTTGGAATTAGAGCCAAGTAGCCTAATAAGCATGTCTTTTGGCAGTCGGAGGAAACCAGAGTACCTGGAGGAAACCCAAGCAGGCGGCACGGCGAGAGCATGCAAAATCCAGTTATGACCCGGACTCGGACCAAGGACATTCTTGCTCCGAGGTGGACGTCCAAACCGCTACACCGCCCCCCTTTAATTGGTATTTAAGGGAAAAAAAACATTTGTTTCTGGTAATATTGCAGAATAATTTTGGGTAGGTAGGTCGGTAATATTTATTTATTTTTTTTTCCTGTTTTCAAGTGAACTTTCCCGCTTGAGACTCTTAAAAAGACAGTGTACCTATTGACACTGAATAACAGTAACCACTGGGTTACAAAAACACATGAAAAAACTTTAAGTCGGAGGAAAAAAAGTGAGTCGGTCGGGTGACCGGAAACAAAGGTTTTTTTTTTTTGGCCTAATGATAATGAGGGTGGCACAGGAGTGCAGCATGATCCAAAACTAAAACCTGGTACTATATCCAGCAATCCTGTCTCTCAGGAGACTTCCAAAAGTTTTGGCACCTTTCACCTGCACTGCTGACCATAAATATATTTGGATGATGGGTTCTCTTTTCCCCCTGAGTCTCTCCTGTCCTTCTGCTCCAGGTCTTGTCCTGATTTATGGTGTCTGTGTGTGCGTGTGTGTGTGTGGGATAGTGAGAGATGAGACAGAGCTTATGTGACCTCTGATAGGTAATGTGGCGTGACTGGCCATGTGGATATCGCTCGGGTTAATGCAGAACCAGAGGCAGGACGGAAACAGCAGATGTTGCTCAGGGATGAGTGGGAGCTATGGTTTGTTATATTTAGCATTACTGGCACTGATATTAAAGTGACCCTAAGCCTAACATTATATTAAATCAGAGAGACGGAAGGTGACAGTACACAGAGATACGTAGTGCTAATAGAAATGCGAGGCGCTCCAATAGTGACTCGCATTGGCTCGATCGAGAGCCTACTCCAGGAACGCCAGACATGAAACAGGAATGCACAGAGGTCCATTCCAGGGCACAGTACACACATTTACGCACTCGTTCACATCTACTGGTGGGTTTTAATTCACCTTTCCACATGTTTATGTGAAGTGGGAGGAAAACTAGAGAACCGAGACGAAACCTGACAACAGGTTTCAAGGTTCTCCGCGCAGACAGCATCCTGAGCGCAGGATCAAACCAGGAACCCTCGAGTTGTTCCACCTTAAAGGCTATTCTTTTCTGAACCGCTCATTCTGTCTAATGTACCACGGAGGCTGGGGCCTATCTCTGCCGACTCTGTGCAATGGCAAGGTGCACCATGAAGAGTATCGCAGGGCAATGGACACACAACCATCTCACATAGTAACGGACAGCGCTTGTACACCAGAGCTGGAAAAGTAAAAGCAGACTCGAGGTTGAGAGAGAAAGAAGAGAAAATGAGTGAGAATTAAAGCGCCGTTTATCACTTTGAATGAAAGCTCATTTAGTTTTTCCCTGTAAGGAGCCTGAGAAGTGTAGAAGAAGCAGCAGGAAGTGATCAGAGGCACGGCTGTGTACCAGCACATCGGTTTTGGATGGCAGCATGACTGTCTCTGGAAAGCCTGAACTCAGTAGTGAAGGCGTCGCGTATAAGAAGATGGTAGGCAGAAGAGTTCCAGCGATACTTTATCTTAAATTCACCTTCACCGAGGAGGAAATGCTTTACCCGCAGTCTGTTTGCTTGTTCGCAGGATTATTAGAGGATGTGTGGATACTCCGTTAGACTTTGCAGTTGATTCCGATTAAATAATGGAGCCAGGAATGTTTTTTAAAAGGATTCTTTAACATTGTGAGATAAGATGATTTTTTGGAAGGGTCATATTACGGCGGGTCCAGCAGGTGGTGCTATTTACTTTCTGTTATTTCATTCATTCATTCATTCGCCAAACCACTTAATTCTACTAGCGCCACGGGGAGGCTGAAGCCTATCACAGCTGTCTCTGGGTGAAGGCAGGGGACATTATGAACAGTTTGTCAGTCGATCACAGGCCCACCACATACACAATTCACATTCACACCTAAGGGCAAGTTGGAACAGCCAGTTAGCCTGGATCCAATTCCTGGATAGTGATCTACTCCAAAATGTTCCAGGTTCCTGGCAGTCCAATACTCCATATCTCCACCAAGACTGGCGAAAATCGGTTCAGTAGTTTTTGTGTAATCTTGCTAAAAGGCAAACAAACAAACAGATGATGGTGAATACATAACCTCCCCTGCAGAGCAGCGGAGGTAATTAAGTTCAGTTTCAGAGCTGTCAAAGTACAGTCTAATCTCGGCATGGGGTCTGGGATACCTGTGCTCGTTTTTAGAGACACCACGGTTTCAGGACACCTTCCTGCACGTGTGTTTATGAGTTTATTTGCATGCTGACAGAGCACTGATTACCTAGCACTGTGAGGAGAACAGAACAGATGATGAAATCATATAATACAACACCCCCCCCCACCATCACCCCATTCTCTCTCTCTCTCTCTCTCTCTCTCTCTCTCTCTCTCTCGCTCGCTCGCTCGCTCTGTAGGTGCTGTGAGAGCATCCAGCATCTTCCCCATCCTCAGCGTGATCCTTCTCTTTATGGGAGGCCTGTGTATAGCTGCCAGCGAGTTCTACAAGTCCCGACACAACATCATCCTCAGCGCTGGGATCCTCTTCGTCTCGGCAGGTAACAAGGCACAGTGTGAAACTCAATAACGGCACAGAGGGGAAAAAAAACCTCACTTTCTACCGACATCCCAATATTACTGCTGTAGTGTTTGGTGTTTATGGGTGAAGTGAGTTCAGGAGCAGGAAGTAAGTCATAGTGTTGCAGTGGATCTGGTTTTGTCTTTTGGAATAATGTCAGAAATAATAATAAAATAGATATTTTTTGACTTGCCGTGTAATGAATAACTGTGATACTGTAGATACGAATAAAGAGCAAGTGTGACCTAAGAATACACTTGTCTGCTTCCAAGAGAATTCGATATATCAATAATTATAAACATCAAAAAATAGCACGGGTTTTAGTACATGCGTGTAAAATAACATGTGCATTAACATGATCCAGCCATTATAGGAAATTAATCAACGCCATCGGAGCAAATAAGTGATTCCACAGGATATATGGCGCCTATCTCAGCCGACGCTGGGCGAAGGCGGGGTACACCGTGTACATCTCGCCAGACCTTCGCAGGACCAACGCGCACAACCACTGACACTCACACTCACACCTAGGGGCGATTTGGACCCGCCAGTTTCACTAATGTGCATGTCATTGGACTGTTGGAGGAAACTGGATTACCTGGAGGAAACCTATGCAAGCATGGCGAGAACATGCAAACTCCACACAGAAGCGCCTGAGCCCCAGAGCCTTGAACCCACGTCTTCTTACTGTGAGGTGGACGTGCTAATCACTATGCCACTGTACCACCCCATCAGATACTTTCATTCCCAATTTTGTTGTTTTTTGTGGAATAAGTCTGGAATGAACGGGAGTGCCGACCAAATGCGTTGAGCCTACTGAGATGTGCTGCAGCCACTAGTGGTATATGAGCTGATATCCTCGTCGTAGTTTAGCCAATCAGAATGCACGGCTGTATGTAACCATTGAGTACAGATATAATAATATGGCATAACAATTCTGCACACATACATTTCTGCATAATAGGACAAACTTTTAACATTCTGAAGACATGCTGGGTATAAATCAGAACACAAAATAATAATAATAATAATAATAATAATAATAATAATAATAATGATGATTAAAAAGTGTAAAAAAAATGCCTTTAATCATCCTGAAAAGGAAATGTCTGATACTGTAAATGCATAAAAACAGGAATATTCATCTCACTCTAACCCTTTTCCTGCCTCTAATCCTGTTGCTAGGCTAAAAAGAAGCCTTTTGGGATTCACACTCTAAAAATACGATGTCCCTGACACACTTTCCCAATGATCTATCATTTCGCTTTGACTCTAATACAGACAGGTGTGTGACAGAACGCAGCAACGTGCAGGTCAATGTTACCCGAGATCACCCTGATAACACCTGATGCTAGTTTTACACGTATGCTAACACAGTGCAGCCTGTGCGCGCGCACACACACACACACACACACACTACTCATTAAATTACTTTTTTTCACACAAGTGATCAATTTAAAGGAAATTTCCTCTCTAAAATCCAAGCGTGGCCCACATTGAAAGAATGCTAGTAGTAGCCCTGATTAGCTTTATAAGCTAACTGGTTTCTGTTGGATTGTATTAATGATTTTTGATTGGCAAAGTACAGTGGAACCTCGAGATACGAAATGAATCCGTTCCCGAGTGGCTTTCATATCATGATTTTTTTTCGTATAATGAATCACGTTTTACATGTAAATCGCCCAATTCGTTCCAAGCTCTACAAAAACACCACATTAAATTTTATAATCAGGGTAAACCAGAATGAAATAAGAGCCAAATACATTTGGATCATTCAATATACCGAACCTAACCTTTACTACCTGTACATGAAGTAGATAATAGGACATAATGCAAAAAAAAGAAAAAAATAATAGGAAAATGTGGAGTCTTACCTTTCGAGTGAGGCGATGTCCAAAAGTAAAAGTAGCGAGAGGAGGAGGGCAAAGAAAATAAAAACGGCAGAAAATAAATGGCAGGAAACATTAAACTTATCTATACTTAAAACACATCAGATCCTTCATCTTCTTTTCCTTTTTTTGGCGGTGTATTACTGCCACCACCTGCATTGGAGAGGAAGCGCAGGATCAAGGAAATTGTGTTCCTTTTCTTTCGTATGCTGAATAATTTTTCATAAAATGAAGCGAAAAAAAAACCTATGCACATCATTTCGTAAAATGAATTTTTTGCATACTGAAGCTTTCGTATCTTGAGGTTCCACTGTACTTTAAAATATACTTGAAGGGTTGAAAGAGCATTTTTAGTACCGAGTATAGGACCTAGTAACTTTTGGTTATCACTAGCATAGCACTATTAGCTCAACTAGCCAACACTTGCTAGCTTTTGTGATTAGCAGACTTAGCCTCACAAAAATATACAGATTGCGTTTTAAGTTTCTGTAAAAAAATACTGATGTATGTATTTAAATAAAGCACTGAAATATGGATTAGTAAATTATGCTGGAAAATATAACATGAAGCTCCTGCTAGCATGCAGTTTTTGTTACTAGCAAAAGTCAGGAGTCTATGAGTTGAGATTTCCATGCAGCACTACATGTTGTGCTAGGTATTGTGCCTAACTGCGTGTCTCTGACAGGTCTTAGTAACATCATCGGCATGATCGTGTACATATCAGCGAACGCAGGCGACCCCACCAAGAGCGACTCAAAGAAGAACAGCTACTCGTACGGCTGGAGCTTCTACTTCGGCGCCCTGTCCTTCATCATGGCCGAGATGGTAGGCGTCCTGGCTGTGCACATGTTCATCGACCGTCACCGGGAGTTGAGGTCGGGCATAAGGGCCGCTGATTACCTGCATGGTTCAGCCATTACACGAATCCCCAGCTATCGCTATCGCTACCGGCGCCGCTCACGCTCGAATTCCCAGTCGCGCTCCTCATCACGCTCGACGGAGCGCTCACACTCGCGTGAAGCCTCCCCAGTCGGTCTGAAAGGCTTCGGCACCCTGCCCTCCACTGAGATCTCCATGTACGCGTTAAAGGGGGGCCACGGCACCCCCACGGCCACCTACAACTCGGACAGGGAGTTCCTCCAGGTCCACAACTGCGTCCAGAAGGACCTGAAGGACTCGGCTCACGGAAACTCAGCCAACCGACGCACCACACCGGTATGAGGAAGCGCATCCACGCTGAAATGATGAAATAAACACGACAAGGGGCAGAAAGATCGGAGCCCGAAAATTCCACCGCTCAGATTTCATGTACCATGAGTTCTCGTGATTAGGACGAGCTGGGCCGAGTTCCTGTTCTTTTCCACAGTCTGTCATGTCTGCATGATTTTTTTTCTTTTTTCTTTTCCTTCTCCTGACATTTTATCTTAAGTAAAACCAGCTCGGGTGTGTGAATTTAGGAGCGTTATTTAAAACTCGCTGGCCCTGAATTTTTATTACCATTCCTAACACGTCCTTGTCGACTTCCCGTCAGAAGAGCGGCCACTTGCCGTGAAATTTTCAAGAGGAAAACACTCGACCTTTGCGCTAATACAATCTCCACGGAAATTAACTTTTTTTTTTCTTTCAACATATGAGTCATAATGGCATGCTAATTTGCTAGCAATACGCTAACGCTGTTTACTTGGCTGCCTGTACAACTCTGAGTAATCCCAGGTCGATATTTCAAATGCTAAATTTATTTTATTATAATCTTTCGCCCTTTTTTTTTTTTTTTTTTTTTTTTTTTTAAACTGAAGCAGTTTTTGATGCTGATGATCCCTGTAAGTGGATATGGGCGTGTTAAAGCATGGTATTGAAACAAGGCCTAGGATAAAAAAACAAACAAAAGCTTGTTCTTTCTTTTATGCTTATGTATGTATTGATTTGATCATTTGAGCTTTTCTTTATGTTTTATTTATGTATTAATTTTTACATAAAAACTGTGAAACAGTGCAGTAGGGATTTCAGTAAAGAAAAGCCCAGACTGCAAACAAAGCTATACATTATATACAGGTATAATGTATTAATTTTCTAACTTATTTAAAGACTTTTCTGAAGTGCAAAAAAATGGACGAGAATACACACACACACACACACACACACACACACACAAAGTGCAAAACTGGCGGGTGATGAATGAGAAACCAAGCGACCAGAACAGGAAGTAGAGAGAAGAAAAAAAAAACGCCAAGACTTTCCACCACAAAGCTGCTGGAACAAAGAGACACTTTTGACCTTCGATGAAAAATCTATTCTTTTAAAAATGAACCTTCTCATCTTTTTCCTTCGTCCCTGTCCACTTTCAAGTTTTTTTTTTTTTTCTTCTTCTTCTTCCTTCCTCCTCCTGCCTTCAGCCACCGAAGGAGAGCGGAACCGAGTCGTACCGACCAGGCGCTGAAAAGCAAAGGTCAGAGGTCAAGTCATGGACTCCAGGATCCACTGCCAAGATGGAGGATGAGAAAGAAAGAAAGAAAAAAAAAAAGCCAGGAGGAGAGGGCGAGGAAAAAGACGAGGATGAGGAACACTTCGTAAATCCTTGCGGGGGAATAAAAACAGCAAGCGACGAAAGACGAAAATGAACAACGAAACGTTATGAGACGTGAAGCTACAGAAATTAAATGCATGCTATAAATTTGCAGAAAACCTGCTCTTGAGACATTTTAAAGCATAACAACAATAATTATAACGGGGGAAGCAATGCTAAAAACATTCATGTGGACTTTTTTTTTTAAGTTTTAAGTTTCTTTTCTTTCTTTTTTTTTAAAGCTCATTGTTGTCATCCCAAAGCTGTAGCTTTGGGAACGAATCGACCCACAACAGTTTTTCGACAGCTTTTTTCCCTTTCCTTCCCTGTTCATACTTTGTGTAAATGACTTCATTTTTGAAAACTCACACAGCCTTAGTCATGGTTTTGTTCCTTTAAAAAGAATTTCAGTGTTGTTTCAGATGAACTCGAGAAAAAAAAAAAAAAGGTGCCAAAAAATAAACCAGAATGATCCTCAACTCGGATGCATCAAAGTTCTGACGAATAAAAGACGAATCCCAGGGGGAACAAACCTACTGCCTCGCTGTGTTCTTCCACACGCACACGGTGACCTCTGACCTCCTTCAGATTCCAGCCGAATCACAGGGAGAGTTTGAGTGCACTGATTGGTCCCTCCAGGAGTTTGTGATGTCACAATCACATCAGCTCACACGTGTTCAACCGATCCGCCAGCAATTTGGAACAATCTCGCGATTTTATCCAGTCGCTGCGAGTTTTTGTGCAAAACAGGGCTGATGGGTGTATAATACAGCCAGTTTCATCAATCAGGGCGGCCAGTTGCCTTCGCGTTAGCACATCTGCCTCACAACAAAAATGTCCTGGGTTCGAGGCTTGGCGAGGACGCTTCTGTATAGAATTTGCGCATTCTTCCGGTTTTCTTCTTCAGGTACACCAGGTTCCTCCCACAGTCCAAAGACATGCACATGGGACTAACCGGACGCTCCAGATTACTCCTAGGTGCGAGTGTTAAGGTGTTAATGGTGGACCCCGCCTTCACCCAGTGTCGGCTGTGATAGCTTCCCTGTGACCCTGGTACGATTAAGCGGTTTGGCAAATTAGTGCATGAGGTTCTCCAACAAGCGTAGCCGTCCCCTGCGCCATACATCATCATACCCCACCTCCTTGTAGACATCAGGATGCAGACATGGACTCAACTCATGTTCTTGTTTTTGGACTGTGGGAGGAGACACGCAGACACGGGCAGAACACGCAAGCTACATACACCCTTGTCGAACCCGGGACTCGAACCCAGGTCCTCCCTGCTGTGAGGTCCATGTGCTTACCACTACACCGCCGTGTCACCATGATCTGCAATTCGGTGGGAATAAAAGCCTTAAACATGGCAACCTCCTGCATCGTTGGGGTTTTTTTTCTAATCCGCCACCACATTTGGCATTTTAGACCAGAACAATCACAAAAAAAAACATGAAATCCTGGAGGGACTGACTAGTAGCTCATCTGCGCTACGACAATACAGTACTGTATATCTCTTTTGTTTTTTCTTTTTAATCACAGTCTGAATCAACGAGACACTCAATCCTTCAATCTTCAGTGAATCATCCACTCACATCCGTCTATCAATCTCATCTCTCCTTCCTTCATTTGCGTCCTTCCGAGTGACATTTTCGACATACAGTTCATCCATCTCTCTCTCTCTCTCTCTCTCTCTCTCTCTCTCTCTCTCTCACACACACATTTTTCCTCATTACAATAAAACCATTAAAAAAGTGGCACAATTTAAACAGAGGAACTCAATCATCAGGTAATAGCCACTCAGTTTTCCCTTGATCAAGATTACTGACTAACTAATGTCTTGCTTTTTTTTTTTGCTTCCCTCTCCCTTCCCGGTTGGAATCACTCACTGTCGTTTGGTCCGCAGCCTGCTGATTGAAATTAGAACCGCTGCCATTTCAATTCCCTCTTCCCAGCAGGCAGGTGATTTTTCGACATCTTTCATTTTCATTATGACAGGCGCTGTACCTCTAATCTATTACCGCAGATCTATCAAGCCTCCATTACTCACTTCAGCATTAAAATGGATGGAAATAGGAGCTGAGGAACAGGAGATTTCCTGGGTGTTGATGGGACCATCCATAAAACATACACGTAACTGATAAAAACGGAAATGTTAACAATCGAAGGGCTATTAGAAGCATTTAAGCTTTCAGATATTTCCAGAGCGGTCCAGAAGCTCATGCAGCTTCCACGGCGATGGGTTGCCAGGTCCAGTTTTACCGCAAACGCACAATTGTTAGTTTTCAATAGGATGATGGCTATGACTTGGATAGTCCTCCATGTTTTTTTTTCGTTTGTCTTTTTACAATGGGCGACGTCTTTGAGTCGATTCATGAAGATTAAATAAGGTTATGAACACCTTTATCTAAAGTGACTTATTTTTTATCTCATGTATACATCTAAGCAATTCGGAGTTCAAGGCCTTACTCAAGGGCCCAACAGTGTCAGATCAGTGGCTCTGGGGCGTGAACCCCCAACCTCCTGATCACTAACCACTGAGCCAAATTTACTCATCTAGCCGGCCAATCCCCTTCTTCTGAAGCATATGACCAAGGCTGTCAATCACTTTTATTTCCAAAGTGTAGCCACACCTACTTAGAATATAATTGAATAATAGTTTTTTTTATATAGGTAACTAATAAATAAACAGAACTCCAGATGAAAAGGCGATTTTGTCTATGGAGCGTAAAATAATGGGTGGGGCTACACATGAGACCGCAGCCAACCGTCAGGAGCCACTCGACCCATGTTGGCTTCACGGTTTGGAAACAGTACAGTGTCCATGTTTTTTTTCCCCTTTACAGTCACTGACATGCACCAGGAGCGGCACGATGGCGTAGTCATCTGCCTCACAGCAAGAAGGTCCTGGGTTCTATACCAGGTTTGGGCGCTTCTGTGTGGAGTTTGCATGGTGCCCCTGTGCTTGCATGGGTTTCATCAGGGTGCTGCTGTTTCCTCAGACAGTCCAAAGACATGTACATTATGCTGATTGGCTGCTCCAAATTACCCCTAGATAGGAGTGTTAGTGTGAATGGTTGTGTGTGTGTGTGTGTGTGTGTGTGTGCGTGTTGCAAAATAAACACACACCAACATGTGCTGTTTTCCGTCGGTAGCTGAGTAAAACTAAGTTGCTAAGTATCACTGAGATTACAGTCCTGGCTAAACATAAACATGGCTAACTGACTAGCTAGCGCCTATCACTCCAAATTAAAGCATTAATGAATCAATTACGAGTTTTTTCTTTTAAGTTGCAATGTCATACAGTGGCTTGCAAAAGTATTCATACCCCTTGAACTTTTCCACATTTTGTCACATTCCAACTACAAACATATATACAGGGATCCCTCACTTATCGCAGTTAATGGGGGTGGAAATATTAATAAAATATAAATAACAAAATATACACGTATACGTCGATGTAAATAAAGTGTAAGAAATGTGTTTTTAGAACTTTTAACGTGATTTTAATACTGTACATACTTGTAATCGTACATAGATGTAAATAAAGTGTAAGAAATGTGGTTTTTAGAACTTTTAATATAATTTTATTTAGGGTTTCCTCACTTCCGTCACGGCACGTATTCAGTCACATGACGCGTCACATGAATTCGTCTCGACCAATCAGCTTCAGCAATCAGCGAGACCAGGCTTTCAGACCCGAATCAACAAAAGAACCGAGTCAACAAAAGAACTGAATCCTTCTTTTCTCTGCAATCCCTGATCCATA
>JAQNCB010000003.1:3365447-3377859 GCA_030068295.1 Euristhmus nudiceps
CCTATGTAGTAAATACGGAAACAGTTATTCACCTCAGGGTTGGTGGATATCTGAGAAATATCCACCTTACCCTGAGTGAATAACTGTTACACAACAGCACTGACGTTATTTCTATAGAAACAGCAATGGAAGAAGGTTCCTCTTATCCCCCGATAAATGATTGGGGAACCAGAACCGTTGCGTATAAGGAACTCTTCAAGCCTCCATCGGCTTCCTTTTTCCTAATGCTTCCCCTCCCCTCGTCTCTTTCAGATGAAGAACCTGTGGGCCGCCTTCCCCCCAGATGTGGCCGGCAACGTCGACTACAAGAGCATCTGCTACGTCATCACACACGGCGAGGAGAAGGAAGAGTAAGCGTTGAAGTGAAGAAGACATGAACACGCGGCCCTCACAACCGCTCCGCCCTGCCAGCCCATACTTTATCTTTATCCCTCCCTTTCTTGCTTCCTTCTTTTTTGTTACTCTCGAGCACTTCGTCTCTTCCACGCGCTCCTCCGACAGGCTCGTCTCGTAAACCCTCCGGCGCAGAAATCCGTGTCTGTGGTGTCTGTCCATGGGTAAAAAAAAAAAAAAAAAAAAGAGATCCATTTGCAATAAAATCTTATTTTCTCATTGTCTCGACCTCCCTTTCTCTGTCACTCTTCTTCCACTCTTTTCTTCCTCTTCTTCCTCACCTCCTGGCTCCAGCTGTAACAGCTGATTTGTTTACATCACTGTTTTTTTTTCTCCTTCCTATTTTCTCTTTTTTGGTGTGGGGAGGGTGGGTGAGCAGAAAACAAAAAAAAGGAGGGATTTCCTTCTACAATAGAAAAGTCCGGCATCCAGCGTCTTGTTTTCCCTCACCTGAACTGGAAAAGGGGACGGCAGGTGCGATGGAGAGAGAGAGAGCGCGAGAGAGGAGATAAAAGCAAGACAGTAGAGGAGTGGAGAGAGGTGACAGAAAGAAACCATTCCCTTCTTCTCTCCCTCTCTCCCCTCATCTTTTTTTGCAATCCTTCACTTCATGCTTTGGCCCGTTACTAACACCTCTGTAAGCAATAAAAAGAGAGAAACTGTGAATAAAGCAACCTTATCTTTCGTATGCCTGTGTCTGTCCATCCTGAGTGCAGTACAGGGGGTGAGAGCAGGAGGGAGAGAGAGAGTGAGAGAATGAAAGAAAAACCTTGTTGATTTGAGTTTGTGCACATTTCCCAGAGATGCCAGAAGTCTGACGGGGAAACTACATAAAGAAAGAGCCTGCGAGCCACCAGCCATTCAGATGTACAAAACATTGCTACCTGGAGTTACACACAGTTGAGTGAGTGTTGGCCCTGCGATGGCCTGGTGAGCTGAACTCTCGCACAGAATCAGTTGAGGTGGGCACCAGCCTCCCCGTAACCCTAATTAGGATCAAGTTGTTCAGAAAATTAATGAGTTACACAGAGTACAGTCTCGCCGCGCACAGCATGGATCACGTAGTAAACACATCCTATATTGGTTCCGAGCTGGGAATCGAACCCACAACCTTCCGGCTGTGAGGAGGACATGGTAACCACTGTACCACCACCACCACCACCTCCCCACCCTGCTTTCAGCTAAACAAACTAAAAATTAGTCAAAGTCCATGACAACACATTACAACCACCAACACCAACTAAGCACAAACGTCTTTATAACCCTGCAGCTCTAAATATTACTGGGGTGGAATACATTTTGTTATTAATGTGTAATACAAGGGAACTGTCAGATCTGATTAGTCCACTAATTTGGGATTTGGAAAAAAAAAACAAAAAAAAAAACAACAACAAATAAACAAACAAAAACCCTGTTATTTGGATTGAATAACACATGAATCAAAATGAAGGATATTTACAGAGTTTTACGGTTATCTGCAGCATGACATCACTCTTCACAATAGAAACGGACAGCTTCATTTCCTCACATTTAAGTGTGCGGTTGTCACGAAGCTCTGAATGAGTAAACCGAACACAAACACAGGAAAGGTTTTAATATATTATGGTTTATTATTCATCACAATTATTATCGTTATCGTAATGATTCATTAAATACACTGTGTACACGATCCTCTTCTGCAGTTAAGGAATGACGAGCTATGACTTCATTTTATTTTCAAGGTTTGGTGTAAAAAATAAACAATCAAACTAACAAAAAAAAAGAAACACACAACACAATGGGGTTAAAGAAAACTAGAACTCTGGAAACAAACGAACAAACAGGATAAAATAAGAGTTAAAACAAAACACTTCAAACAAACAAAAAGCTAACAGATTGAAGAAACACTGAGCGGCATGTCGATCGATATCCGTGTAAATCTGATGGAACACGCGTCATGTGCCGATTATGAGTCAAATAATAAGTCAACATTTACGATGCAGCGTTTCGCTATTGTATCAATTCCCTTCATTTCATTGGATGGGGGCTGCCTCCATGGGCGGAGCTTTCGCCAGATATAACAATCAGTCCTGTTCTGAACGTAGGTCTAGTAAGTTTGCTCTCATGGTAGTTTATTTTAAAGGTTTAAGGAGATTGTTATGTAAGTGCCTCTTGTGCAAAAAAACTATTAAAAATATCAGTAGTTATTAATTGCGGAATTGTTTGTAAACACAACAGATATTGTTCGCGCTCGATTTCACGCAAATCACCACAATATGAAAGAGGAACATCAGCACATGCCAATTCTGCAACACCAAACATTCTCAGATCGTCGTTTTCCGAGATGGCGGTGATGTCACTTCGTACAGTTCAAGATATTTACATGGCTGCTACTAAAACAAAACGGTCACATGACCTCTCCAGCAATAACAACGTGGATCCTGACGTGTCGTTATGATCTAATACGTCATCGGTGGGCTTTTGTTTTTTTTTTTTTTTTAATTAAAGCAACAGATACACGCAAGATTTCTTTAAAAGTGATGCTGGTTCTCATGAGGGGAAATATAATCATTATTCCACATTATAAATCTTGACTTCAGTGCTAAAGCTAAAACACTGACTCTGAAATGGTACTTCGACCACCTACATTTTACATCATGATATCAAGCTGCTTCGAGCTGTAATTGGATTTTTTTTTTTTTTTTTTTTTTTTGCATATTCAGTCACAAACCAGGAGAGTCCTGAACAAAAGTACCTTCTCTGAGCAAAGTTCAGTCAGTTCACCGGCTCCCTCTCGTGGCCCAACAACACAGCTTTACTTCCACTTCATTGCTCACTGGAGTCGGTCTCCGGCTGCGAGGGGCCGCACAGACACACCCCGTGTTCTGATCCGGTTCACAGAACCCCCTCATGGACCCTTCGAGCTGTACTTAGTATACAGGATGCAATCATATCAGCCGGGTTTTTCTGAAACACTGACATTAGAAAATCTTATTGCTTTCGTCCAAGATTGGTGTCATTCTTAACTCCGAAGCAATGCCTTATGGGTAAATTGTGCTTTTGAAGTCTATATTCATCTCTCTACTGTTGGAACTGTTAAGACATGAGGCACGCCCACGGGCGAGTCAGAAACCCTACTGGAACACAGGCGCAGGCGGGACGGGTGGGGGGAGGATTTGATAGTGGCTCCACCTACAGGTGGGGAGGGAACAACAAAAAAAAAAAAAAAAAAAAAAAAGAAAAAAGAAAAAAGAAAATGCAAAAAAAGAAAATAAGTGACACAAAGCACCACAGAACATGAGCACGAATGAAAGCACGTCATCAACTTGACTGTCGTGATATCAAATGTTCTCAGAGAGTCCAGGTGGTTCAGTCCGGTTTTCAAAGTGCTGATCAGTTTTTGTTGCGTAATACTGGGGAGTGCTTCAAGGGAGGAAGTTTGTTTAGAAACATTTGTGCGAAATGTTCCAGTGGTTCATCGAGGCGACGGGAAGAACACTTCCCATAATACACGCTGTTGTACAGTACAGACCCACACATCTGATTCCAACTTCAATAATAATAATAATAATAATAATAAAACGTGCTGAGAAATGGGGAGGAACGTAAAGAACAGGCTCGAGATCAAGGAAACATCAGATTCAATCAGCCAAAATGTGTTGCTTCAGAAAAAATTGACGTAGATACGTAAAACACGTGACGCTGTTATGTTTTAGTCCAAATTACGTGCACACACACACACACACACACAGGTAACTAGGTAAAGAGAGTGTGTGTGTGTGGCACATTCAGTGTTTAACATTTTTGGTCCAAATCTATCGGTGCAGCATTGCAGCGGCGTGCCAGCTCCGTTCTTTGTCATAAATTTTCTCTCATGAATTCGTTAAATCAGCCCGTATCTACCAGCACCCCGACTGAAAACAAAACAAAACACGACAATCAAAAACACGTGGCATGTTCAAGTCGCATCCGGACTCAGAGCCAAGTCTTCAGATGCTTCTGCACCAGCTGTTTGGCTCTCACCCGAGTCCGACGGTCGTGTTCCGACCTCCTGGAGGAACCGCCCTGAGGTGGACAACACCCAACACCACGTAGTTTGATTTGCTATTGAGGCTCCAACCCTCAAAACAAACTTTCAATGATTCTGAACTTGTTACTTTACCGACACTTTTATTTTAAGACGACAAATCCAAATCTGGGTGGTGATGTTCTTCTCCCTGCGATCCGTTACCCGTTAGCTACTTCAGCTACGCAACAAACATACATTTTGGCTGATTGTCAGATGTTTATAGTGTGAGAAAGCAAATCAACAATTTTCAGGCAGTAAATACTGCCGCGCTTGATACTTTCAAATGTTCAGAATAAGCCACTGCCTGGTTTTGTTCTCTAAAAAATTTGGGAAAGAAGCTGTGCCAAAAAAAAAAAAAAAAAAAAAAAAAAAAATACATCCTCGATTTCCTTTAAAAGCCGCAACACTTCCAGTCACACAGGCCTCTGCCTTCTTGCATAGAAAATAATCACAATAACACAATCTAAAATACAGCAACGAACAGAAATAATACAATATAATTATTCTTCTGGTTAAATTAACAAACTGTACATCAAAGTAATGGAGCTTTAAAAAGGCGACGGGCTCAGACGTTAATGCTACTGAACATGGTTACACATTAACATCAGAAAGAAGGACACGAAACAATTATTAGTGGTGCTTCAAGAACAAACAAAAATATAATAATAATAATAATAATAAGAGTTAAGTGCAAACAGGCTTCGTCCTTCATCGATCAGCAAATAAATAGGAGTCTGAGGTCAAAGTTCAAGCAGGTTTAACCCACATGGTGTCACGTTCAGACGTTTCACTCTCCCCTCTACGGTAAGGTTTTGCAGTCACGCTGCACCATTAAGCTTTTTTTTTTATTTACTCAGCTTAAAATGTCAAGATTCCAGTTCACGCTCAGACAGTATGGGCGAAACAGACACAGAGAGAGAGAGAGAGAGGGAGAGGGAGAGAGAGAGAGAGAGAGAGAGAACAAGGATGACAGGAATACATTAAAAAAACCAAGCACGAAATTAAAATAAAGAGCGTGAGTGAGAGAAGAGTCTCGGGCTGAGCGACATCACGATACATCAAGGAATTATTCTGCAACGCAATCTCTGAGACCGCGTCACTGCCGTGATATCCGTTTCTTTTTTAATTCGTTTATTTACTTATTACTAGTCTTACAAGTAAACTGCTTCCTGATAAAACTTTAGAAATATGTTATTGTGCCTTTACAGTACAATTAATAATTAATTTAAAATGTCCTTCAGTAAGCGCTTTACCCCGGTCAGGGTCGTGGCGGATCCGGAGTCTGCAGCATTTTATCATTACCCCCATTGGTATATTTTTACAAGGAAGGAGGAAACCGGAGAACGAGGAGAGCATGTGCATGAAACAGAGACCATCATGTTGCTCTTGAACAAACTGTACTTCAAAGTAACCGGTTTTTAAACTATATTTTCGTAAACATTCAGTAAAAGATTCACGTTTGCAGTATCATGATACCGGTGCCGTTCGGTCGTATCGCACAGCCCGAGTCTCCTCTCCAAAGCGACTCTCGGTGACGTACAGGGACGATCAGAAAGACGGTGTGAGGACAAAATGACTGAAGACATGAAGATGACGATGGCCACAGAGCATCAGGCGGCAGGACGTCGCACCGTCCTGACTGCGGTACCATTTCGAACAGGCTCCAGTTCGGTCTGCTCCAAAACCGGACATCAAACAACGGTTCTTCCTAAAGGATAAACGAAAGAGCACCTTCCACAGGTCAAGTCAAACACCAGGCGGCGTCACGCTACACCACTACACATACATGTAAACACACACGACTAACAGACGAGTTAATAAATACGGGCTGCTCTCTGATTGGTCTACGGGGAGGACCGTCTCCGCCTGGGTTTGCCGCCTGACTGAAAGGGGGAGGATCAATATTTTATGGTTGGATGATGTTCTAAATAATAACCTATTAATCTACTTACAGACTGTATGTGTGTGTTCTAAAGGATGTGACCGGAAATGTAAGGATTCAGAGCCGTAACGTGATCCAGTTCTTTAAGACAAAAAAAATAATAAAATAAACAGAACCCTCTCTTCCTTTGTGCTGTATTCACTTCCTGCTCAGGAAGCTAGGCTGCACTTTTCGCCGCGGCGGCTCCGTTTTTCTCCTCCGCCTCGGCACTCGCGCCTTTGTCCTTCTTTTTGCCCCCCTTCTTCTTCTCGGCTCTCTCCTTTTCCTTTTTGGCCTTCTCCTTCTCCGCCTTCTCGCGCTCCTTCTTCTCTCGCGCCCTCTGCTTCTCCTCTTCCTTCTCCTTCTTCTTCTCCTCCTTGTTCTTCTTGTCCTCTTTGCTCTTTTTCTTCTTCTTGCCCTCGTCCTCGCAGGGAGGCAGAGGCATGTTGTTGGCCGTGGGAGACGGGATGGTGGGCGTGACCTGCTCCGAGACGACTCTCGGGGGCTGGAGCTGGTTTGGGAGCGGAGGACGCGTGGACTCCTTGCCGGATGCTGGTTCTGCTGATGTGGGTTGTGGTCCAGATTCCGGTTCGGAGTTTGATACCAGTGCAGGTTCTGATTCAAGTTTCGGCGCAGGCGTTGGCTCGGAATTCGGCGCACATGTTGGTTCCGGTTCCAATTTCGGCACTGATGCCGGTTCGGGTTCAGATGCCGGCGCTGGTGTTGGATCCGTTTCAGATTTCAAGCCAGATGTCAGTTTGGGTTCTGGTTTCAGTGTTGGCTCTGAATCGGATTTTGGCGCCGGTGTTGGTCCTGGTCCAGAATTTGACACCGGAGATTTTGGTGCCGTTGGGGGTTTTGATGATAAAGGACTAGCCTTCTGCCCTGCTGAGCTTCCAGTGGGCAGGGCCACTGCAGAAACAGGTGGGCGTGGAAGCCCTGATGAAGCTGTTATCATTATAGGACTCCCGCCACCAAATACCTGCATTTCCGGGCCAGACAACGAACTCTTTTTACCGTAAGAGAACGGGTTTTTGGATTTCCGGAACCCTGGAAGAGAGAGCAGGCTGGAAGAGGAGCGCAGTGGCCCGGGTGGAGGAGGGGACAAAGAGCTGCCCAGGAAGGACAGGCTTCCGCCCGAGCTGATGGCAGCGGCGCGGCGTTTTTGCTCGTGAATATCCCGTGTACCGTGAAGTCTGCGGCCAGGTTGGTGCGTCAGGGCACCGCGAGACTCACGCCACTTCTTCACTTGGATGGTGCACTCCCTCTCAATCAGAGCCTCGGTTACAGGCAGAACAGTGACCTGTTGGAGGAACAGAAAGTACCGCTGTTTACGGTGTGCGCACAGAGCCGACATTTTACTCAAAATATTTCCTGGAAATAAAGTGTGACCTCATGAACCAGTAGGTCCTCTCTGATGCTGTCCGGCGAGATGTTCCTCAGGCGCTCCATGGTCTCGTACATCCCCTGCATCTCCCGCAGTTTATCCACAGAACCCAGCATCTGCTTTAGTAACACCAGACCCACACGGAACACGATCTTCACCCCTACACACACACACACACAAACCATTAATGTGACAAATGTCTTATTCATGGATATGTGTGGGCAAAATGGCTGCCTTGAGCATCATGTGATCTCTTCGAGTGCTCTGTGTGTGTGTGTGTGTGTGTGTGTGTGTGAACTTAGGTTCCTCATTTATTGACCGATTCGAGGCTCGTGGCTCATAATTACAGGCTTCCATACACGTAACGCTGTGAAAGGACTGGAATCAGTTACTAATCAACATGTTTCACAGCTTTGGGTTTTTTTTCCAATAAATTTGTGATTTAAAGCTAAAACAAAACTTTTCTTTCTCCTCTCGACCCGCGGTTTGGCTTGTCTATTCTGAGCGACAGCAGAAACATGGTATGGTGGTATGCCATGGCGTCTCCATGGAAGAGGACCGCCTCCCTACGTATCCCAATCTCAAGACAACGCACTGATTGGTCAATACAGATGATTACACACACACAGATATAAACAGTGACGAAGACTATTAGCGCCACGACCATTTTGGAGTCCCACCTTCACAGAAGAACATGTCCCAGACGCGCAGGACGCAGGACCACGGCAGCGTTCGAGAGAAGATGCACATGAACCACTCGGTCATATAGAGGATGGGATCAATCTTAAACTTCTTCAGGTGGCGGTAGGCCATGGGGCACACGCGCCTCAGCAGAGAGAAGAAAATCTCTCCGTCGAGCTGGATCGCTTCCTGAAACAGAAAAACAACAACAAAAAAACATCAGGAGTGACTCCTGATTGGCTGGAATTTGACACAGAGATTTATTATTACTCGTAGTAGTAGTAGGAGCGAAATCTTACCAGCCCAGCGCTGTAGTATCCAGGTAAATACCTCTCACAGATCTGCACCAGACACCAAAACGCTTGCTGAGAAATTGAAGAAACAAATCTGTTAAAACACGAGCTGGAAATCCCAGTGACATCATCCTTACCGGTGTGAACCGGATCTACAGTAACTCGCTTCCTGCCCTCCTCTCACATTCAGACGTGATGATATTACAGGATACTTACACAGTAATAAACCGCCGACATCATTAACGAAGCACACACTGCTTAAAATCACTACTAAGGAACGGAATATCATTAGCGCGAACGAGACAAAAGGCAGGCTGGAGTTCTAACGAGAGACATGGCCGCTTTGTGAAAGGGACGTGTGCTATATAGGGCTCTGGTATATGGTCCAGGAAACGTAAACACACACACCTCTGCAGGCATGTGCATCAGCAGGACGGCAGCCACAGGAGCCTGAGCTTGACAGTATCCTTCATCCGGTCGATAAACAGTGTAGGCCTTCAATATACGGTACAGATCCTGCTGACTGAGGGGTACGCGCACACAAACACACACACACCATGTTAAACATTAATTATATCAATGTGTTAAGCATCAAGGTCACTTGCAGTAAGAGGAAACGCTGTACCTCATGTTTATTTTTGGATCAAATTCAACTGCAAGGAGTTTAATAAACAAATCACCCCCCCCACAGACAATCTCTCTCCCTCTCTCTACCCATCCGTGTTCTGTCTTCATCTCTCTATAACCGTCAGTCTGCCGCTTCTCATTTCTGTACCCATCTGTTTCCATCCGTCTCTCTCTCTCTCTCCCCATCAGGGTGTGCATCTCTGTACCCGTCCATGTGTCAACCTGTCAGTCTCTGCTTCCATACCTGTCTGTCTGCCTTTCTCTCCCTGTACCCTACCCAGTGCCTGTCTGTCTGTTTACCCATCATTCTGTGCGTTTGTGTCTCTGTCCGTGTCTCCCCTTTCCGTTCGGGAGCGGAGCTGAGGGTTATTTACCCGTGACCTCCTCGAGCAGCGAACATCTCATGGAAGGGAAACTGCCGGTGTAAATCCTTCTCGATGATATCCAACCACTTTGGATCTCCGGGCTCCCGCTCCAGTTCCTACACGGATGAAAAGAGAGAGAGAGAGAGAGAGAGAGAGAGAGAGAGAGAGAGAGAGAGAGAGAGAGAGAGAGAGAGAGAGAGAGAGAGAGGAGAAAAGAAAAAACAATTTCTGAGTGCCTGATCGAACACTAGGAGTGAATTCCTTTGCAATATCTTCACATATTCATAATAATAATAATACTGACTAATATATACAATAATAAGTGGAAACACGATGTATTTAATATTTCAATATTTGAAGTTATGTTTAGGTTTGAGTTGTCCTCTCTTCCGAAGCTTCTCACTAAAGTGATGTTTGAGCTCTCTGATCTGTACCTCAAACTTCCCAGGGTTTTCTATCAGGAGCTCCTCGCTGTTGGAGAGAAGCTGCCACGCTCGAGCTCTCAGAGACGACGGGATTCCCTTCCTACAACGCAGCTTCACCTACACACACGCACACACACAGTTTTCCCTTAAGGGACACTAATGGTCCAAATACAGTTTTGTGAACAGGCGTGTGCGTTGTCTTTGCATGCCGAGGCTGCAGTCATACAGCGCATACAGTACACATTGTGGTAACGGCACAATCTGATTGGACCGCTCGAGATAAGTGCAGGACACTATCCCACCCGCCGACTCGGGATGATGGGCAACGTCCTCAGTGTTCACTCGAGAAAATGATCCACTCCGTTAACGCAAGATAACGGACATTATCCACCTCACAAACTCAAGATAAAGGACAGTGCCCGCTTTACAAACCCGAGAAAACACCTGCAAAAAAAAAAAAAAAAGAAAAAAAAAGGAAGACAAACACTCACAGTTCGTTGTGGTCACTGACTCGGACCTTCGAAAGATTTATACTAACAAAGCACAGCAATGTGGCGTCACTGTTTATCAAGGTAAAAAAAAAAAAAAGCACTTTATTTAAATTTTCACAGAGTTGCTGCAGTCAAGCTTCAAAAATGTAAAAATAAATGACCAAAAACCATTTTAGTTGACTCTTCTTATGAAATGTATACACTGCACTATTTTTCACTTAAAGTAATGTGGACATTGCTGAGCATGCCCTGAAACAGAACTCTGAGAGAACTCGTACTAAGTGACCGTTATACACTCTCAAACTCATTTGCTGTTAAATAGCGAATCACTACGTCCTCTAACCGACAAGTGTGTGATTTCTGTGGGGAAACGGATTTCGGAACAGACCTTGGGGAAGCGGCGAGACACCCATTTGTCCCAGTTTCTGAACATGTCCAACCACTTCATCTCTCTGTGCCGTGCCACCTCCAGGCTGATCTCCGCCGCACTGCAACAAAGAACATTCAAACAATAAAGTTCAGAGTTTGTACTCAGGGGCCCCCGGACGGCCTCCTCAACCACCAGCTCAGGAAGTGACAACAAATTCGGATTCACCAAATGATGTTTCTTTTGTGCCAGCAGCGTTAATATTCCACACAAATCCAATAACGTTTGTGACGACATTTTAAACTGTTCAGGGTGCTTTCAGTTGACAGCGGTTCGTCTTTTCGAACACCGCCGAGCTGTTTAAGATCGCCACCCACTGACCAGAATCAAGAACAGGGTGTCAGAACACTAATGATTCTCTACCGGCTGTTTAATAGCACACTTTCTCTAACGCATGCAGACTTTTCTATTCAAACCTGCATCAATTCCCATGGCGTGAGCTGCTGCGGACGCCGAGCCGCCATTTCTTCTGCCCATTGTTCTGGTGAACTTTTATGAGCCGATAGAAATGTGATGTTCACTACGGAGGAATACAGAAGTACTAGAGATCTACTTTGTAAACTAGGAACCGTAATCACTGAGCACCGAGGGTGTGGGTGCTACCGGAGCAGAAAGCATGCGGTGCGCACGGCAGGCCTGGACACTGTATATTACACAAGTATTAGCACACACGGTTTTTTCATATTTAGTAGCGCGAACACACAAAGGAAATGATGCCATTACAAGTTTCACTTCCCACTCCTGAGGTATGCAGCATAAACACACACGCCATTCCACAACAGCTCCTTCAGTACGGCTGGAACAGGACACCAAGTTAATCAGGTGTCCACAGACGGTTTTTTGGGATGATAGTCCATATAACCTCGATCTGTATACACAGCCACTAAGCGTTCCTCTGCTGATGGACAAATGGAAATAGCGCACGTTTAAATCTCTTCGACGTCCAAAATAATATTTGAGCAGGAGTAGGAAACTGATGCAGGAACTAATAAGTAAACACTAAAGGAAAGGAAGCAGAGTTAAAGGAAGAGATACACACAAGGATTCGAGGTCATGATAACACTGGAAGTAAAAGAAAGAGACGGTGAGCTGAAGTGACTGAGAACACCCAATACAATGAGTCTCATAGCGGGGGGGTGTTCTCAAAAAAATAGACCAAGAAAAGCAGAGCGAGCGCGGGACAGGGAGATAGGGAGAGCGAGCGCGAGGGAGGGAGAGCGAGCGCGAGACAGGGAGGGAGGGAGAGCGAGTGCGAGACAGGGAGGGAGGGAGAGAGAGCGCGAGACAGGGAGGGAGGGAGAGCGAGCGCGCGACAGGGAGGGAGGGAGAGCGAGCATGGAGACAGATGGAACCA
>JAQNCB010000003.1:3510165-3521661 GCA_030068295.1 Euristhmus nudiceps
ACACACACACACACACACACACACACACACACACACACACACACACACACACACACACACACACACACCACATCTACCACCGAGCGCTTCTCGGCCGGTCTGTGCTCTGGAGGGATGTCGAAAATTTATAAATCGCTGTGCACTAAAAAGAGGACCGGTCAGAACAGCACATGAGAAGATATGACATATAAAGTCCTCAAGATGCAACAGTTTCAGTGTGGATATCAAAGTCAGCGGTGAACGCATCACGCTGTACTCCATGAAAGCCGCTACATTATTCCATACCTTAGATCTAGGGTTACATGTTGTTAATGTTATGATTTAGTAATAAAGCCTTCCTTACCAGCGAGTTCCGAGACCTCGATACGGTCATCCTTCTCCGGAACTGTGAGGATAAAGAACAACAAGTGTTCAGGGAACTAATTTGTATATGAAAACACACTTCAGAAAAAAAATAAAAAGCTGGTTGGCGAATTTGGCGACTTGATATTTAACGAAGGAAGTTACGATGTCAAGGTTCAAGCATGAATGAAACCACCTCAGAAAGCTTTCAGCCTCAAACAAGTCAGCCTCTTGCAAGTACTCCAGACCTGAAGGTGGCGCTATTGCCGTTTTTTTTTTTTTTAAACATGGCCAGATCCTCAGTTGTCCATATGTTGAAATAAATAATCTAAAGGTGCAGCTCAAGTTACAGAATCAAAGCGAAGGTGGAAAGCTTACTCACGTGCCTTTTACACGATACAGCGAGAGAAATTGTTGCAGCCACCTTGCATTGTTTGTCGAAGCTGGATACGAGCATCCCCCAAATAAAATACACGGCGGTCTTAAATCGCAATTACATGCAAATGATTCTGCATCCAGATGAAAGGTACATCATGGAATTTCCCGGTCTACAAAGGGGAAAAAGCACCAACCTTGGAATCCTAACACAAGTTAGTTCGGTGAACTAATAGTTTCCACTGTGATTTCAAAAATAAATATGGTCGCTCACACCGCGCAATAAAAAAAAAAAGAAGAAGCAAAAGTTCCTCTTCTCTGCTTTTAAATCCATTCGAGTTTACATCAGTTAATATACATAAACATACAGAACTTCGTTAAATCTCTAACACGGCGCGTTATAATCACCATATTGAGAATGTGACCATCAGCACTACACTTTACCGCTCGTTTAACTAGCCAGACCGAGCCTTTCCGACATCTCTAAAACATGACCACTGAACGTCACCATGAAGCTGAATGCCGTGCCCAGGCTCAGTAGTCCTCTTATTTCTCGACTTGAAGGCTACAATAACAACTTCCTTCTCACGACGAACCTGAACTGGCAAATATGATCCGACACACTTTCTGGCTTAAAGTCTTACTTTTCATGGAAAATAACGAAGAACAGCAACAGCAGAGACTGATTCTGACGGGAAGATTGAAAAGAACACAAACGCTTTTTAAACAAAAATTGACAGAAACCTTATTTGGACAGGTAAAAGGCTGCTTTGCGATGATTTGTGAACCTTATTTAGATGACATTACTTTCACACGAGGTTATCTCCTGTTTGGCAGAGACTGGCCCATGATTTTCTGACAATTTATGATTTTATTACCTCCATCTTCATCCAAGATAATACATTTTAGATGAGAGGAAAAAAAAAAAGATCTGATTAGGGCCGCACAATTAGTCGATTTTAAATCGTAATAGGATGAATTAATTACGACGATGTTTAAAAAATTAAAATCATCAAATCAGTTTTATTCTCAATCGTATCTCGCACCTCCTGGCTTCCATAGACTCCTCCGTCCTGGGAAAGCGCGCCCCCGCTCCCCCCCCCCCCCCACACACACACACACACACACCAGTGTAAACAAACATGGCGTTCGCAATAGAAGGTGAGAATTTCGTCGCTAAAGAGGACGCAAGAGCAAGTCAGCCGTGTGGAACTGGTACGGCTTTGAGCTTTCGGATGAAGTGCAAATCGCTTACTGCTGCAAAGTCTGTCTGAAAGCAGCATTTACTAAAGACAGAACTGACACTTATTTCAATACCTTGAGGAGAACCACACGCCAGAGTCGGTGCAGTGTGTTACACTATGGGCAGTGCCGAACCAGGTAACGTTAACGGCTTGATTTTCACGTGGTGTCCCATATGGCAAGACAGCCGCCAAGTGTAAAACGATTACGGATGCGGTGGCATCTCATATTGCAAAAGGCAAGGACAAAAGACTGGGTTCAAACGCATGCTGAACGTGATAAACCCCCACTACAAGCTGCCAAGCCGCAAATATTTTGGCGACGTTATCTTGCCCCATCTGTACAACACCACACGAGAAAAAGTAACAAAGCAGCTGGGGGATGTGGCGTCTTTTGTGATATACATATGATATATATAATAGAACATCACATACCACACACACACACTGTTAGAGTGTACGTGTTTGTGTCAATCCTAAATGCATCAACATTTCACCTCTTAACATGTACATGTGTGAATACAGTGAAAATGTGTGAAAACATATGTGAATACAGTCCATGTGATTTGTTTAATTATACAGACTGCACCTCAATCTCAAGAATATTGAGAATCTTTGTCTGGTGAAGGAGATTGTAAGGGTCTTTACTTTACTGAACCCAGTGGGGATTTATATTTCAATTGTACTTCATTACCAATAGGGAAATTTATTTGACATTTTCTAAAATAAATACAATATTTGAAATCATGTATTCTGTTGTGTTTTGTAGATTTTACCCCAAAAAAATTTGAAATCGAAACTCAAGTTTGCAGAGGAATAATATATTTTAAAAATTGGGATTTTATTTTTGGAAAAATCGTACAGCCCTAACCCTGATACACAGACGTCTATGACCTTCCTATAAAAAATAAAATTAAAAATTACCTCACGTGAAACAAAACATCAGACTGCTGCTTCGTGCCCTAGTTAATCTTGTACAAAAGTCCATCAATCCACACAATAAAGTTGAATCCAATCTAATCAATGCTCCTCCCTAAATATTAAACAGTTTCTGGATAAGAGTGATAAACTAATACCCTGCAATATCTTAAAGGTGACAGGTGTACAGTGTTCCTTCATATTCATATAAAATTATTTTTTTCTTTATTAGATGGTTTATTGACATCCAGGATCCTGATTGGTCAGATAGGACATTCAGCAGTCTGTTGCCATGGAGAGCATTATTATTTGAAGCATTAAAAATAATTTTAAATCAATTTTTGTAAGCATTAGTGTGATAGATGGAATAACGTACAGCGAAATAAACCCCTTTAGAGAAACGTAAAACCTAAACATGACCCCCTTATAAATAAACAAACAAAAAAACCTTCACCTGAACACCCAAAGAAGAGAAAAAACACGAGAAAGAGGAGTTTGTAGATTCTGTGCAAAACAAACAAAAAAAAAATCTACATTTACGGCGTTCAGCAGACGCTCTTATCCAAAGCAACTTACAATTATCATTTTTGATAAAACTGAGCAATTGAGGGTTACAGGCCTCGCTCAAGAGCCCAACAGTGATAGTAGTTGGGATTGAACCCTCAACCTTCAGATCAATAACCCGTTGCTTTCACCAAGAACCACTACTGGCCCTCTATGAATCCATATATTGTATCTTTAACAAAACGGAGAAAATCGACACTGACAGCACATTTTTTGACTTTCCTGTAACCTGCTGTATTTATTATAGCACCAGTCTACAGAAATCAGTCACGTGATCAGTATTATTTATTAATTAATCCCTGTTTGCACTTTAATCCGGATTTTAAACACATAGTTGGAGGCAGAAGTAATGGCACCCACACCCTTTGTAATGCCTTTTCTGTCCATCAGGAAGCCATTTAACGGCCCAGGATTTACTTTTCTGCTAATTACACTCCTCACACCTCCACCACGAATCACTACCCTGACTGTTCCGACAGGTGTGGCGGGGTATAGGTGGGGGGTGTCGGTGTTATAAATTCCTGACTGCTCCGGGGAAAAGACTCTCAGTGTGTAAAGTACCGTTAGCTGGTGGTTAGCCGACTTCAACACGTGTGAGGATTTTCGGCTTGCAGTTGTGGAGATACAAATATTAGAATAAACTCATGACAACAATAAAGTAATGGAAATCTGCGACATGTTTGTATCTGAATAAAAAAATGTTTGTCAGGTTAGCATTCGTGCTACGAACAGTGTGGTTAGCTTAGCCTCTCACAAGGTGAGAGAACTTTAAACTGTTAACTCCTTCCTCGTACTAGGTTAGCTTAGCATAGCGTAGGCTAGCACAGAAAGCTAACAAGCGGAACAAAAAAATTACAAGCAGCTTAGCTAGCTAAACGTGACCGCTGGAAAAGTTTACCAGCTACAGAGCCGATGGTTTCCGCGGGTGTTTTCTGGAGATAGCCGGGGACGAACTCGGCCGCGTTGATGTTCGGGATGAACGGCTTGGCGTTGACGTTGAGGCCGCTGAAGGAGTCGCTGAGGCCGGTGTGAGTGTTGACCGGGGCCTCGCTGCCCTCATCCTCCTGTTCCCACGAATCCGGGGCAGCGTCTCGCGCTGGCTCCATTGGCGCGCGCGGAGGGGGGAGAGCTGAAACTGTTTGTCTTTAACACAAATGTGTAAAATTTTATGTATATATCACGAAGAAAACACACCACAAGATCTCCTGTTCGGTTCCAATCCCCGTTAATAAAGTAACTCCGGTAAAACTTCTCCTTATTTTAAACAGCCCCCCTTCACGTTATTCTGAACTAAAACAGCCGGTCTCGCTTCACGCGCGAGAGGGGGGAAAAGGGAGACTCGACTCAGCAGTAGCTCCGAACGAATCCTCGTGTGTGTACATCTGGTGATGTCATACGTGACCGCCCTGCAACAGCATTCTGGGAAATTGAGTCCTCTCTCCCCCCACGCATAATTCACATACAAAATCCATAGCCGTGAACACAGTTTAATAAAAACTACATTTCCCGATTTAGAAGGGAGACATCGTTTTAACGTCGTTCTTAAAGGAGAACTTAGGTAGTTGTGTGGCTGAAAAGTTTCTTAAAGGGGTATACTGATCATTTTTTAACTGTTTCATGCATAATTTAATTACAGTGATAAATTAGTATAAAGGAATCTAATTGATTCTCTCTTTTCAGATAAACCCTTTTCCTTTTTTTCCATCTGATTCAAGGACTGGACCAACTTTAACCCTGGATGAAATCCATTCATTCATTCATTTTCTTAACCGCTTAATCCTAATTGGGGTCAGAGGCTGGCACCCATCCCAGCCAACTCTTGGTGAGGGCACCCTGGAGGAAATAAATGAGTAAATCTCCCCTGCGCCGGCCAACTTTGGTCTGGAGCAAAAGAATGAAAGGTGAACACTGAGTTTTCTTTTCACTGCATTTCTCCTGCTGATTTCCACCTTCATTTGTACAACATTTCTTGTTTGTTAAATTATCCATTTAACAAGTTCATGTTGTGTGGCTCTTGGCGTTTGGTGTTGTTTTGCTCAACAAAACTTTGACTGTCTACTTAGGTTAGACTGTGAAGTTTTGTATTATTCTGCGCAAGTCTTTGCAATGGTACATACGTTTCTATTTTTGGGGGGCTTCAGTTTGATTATTGTTCAAGCTGTATGTATCAGCCAATCAGCTGTTACATACAGGAACAGCTACTTAATTACCTGTTAAGTAATTAGCTCTAAAGTCATCCTGGATGTGTCTAACCTAAACATTGTTCTGGATTGGCCTCTGTGAACCACTCATGTCTGAGCATTGTCATACAAAGTCGGACGTGATTCTGGGTTGAGCTCCAGGCACCACATCATCAAATTCAAGCATTCTAATCAAACACAAATGTAAAGTTCAGTCATTGTAAAGACTGTAATTTGCTGGTTACAGCTTTATTATATTATATTATAATATATCATATTATAAAACATTATGTTATATTACACATGGGAATGTCTCTCACCTTGCGATATCTTTTTATTTATTTCCAGGTGTCCCTAAAAAATGCTTTTCTCTGAATCAAAGGGGTACTCTCCTTCGAGTAAGTTAAACAGAGCAGACCCAAACCCCAAACGTTAGTGGGAATGCCCTTGAACATTTCATCTATATAACACTCAGAAGGGGCAAATTCCTCTGTGCCTGAGTGTAAAAAGAGAAAGAGCACTGTTACAAAAATATATAGTATATAGATGGCTCTCTGGCCAGTTTCCTTATCGCTATTCCATTCACTTTGGAGAGATGACCTGACCGGGGAAGGGTTCCAGTAGTAGCAAACATTTTACACTTCTTGACCGTGCACTTTACTGCGTTCCTAAATATTCATAAACCTTGAAATTTTTGCATCTATTTTAGACATGTCTCTGTCCTCAACTTTATCCCTGAGATCTTTTGATAGTTCCTTGCCACCCATAGTTGTTTGTTTGCTTTCATTACACTTCAAAGCACTGGAATGCTCTCGGAATAGCTGTTTGATCCTGAACAGATCAGAATGATTATAACTAATCACAGCCAGTTAGCTTAGTGTGCAATGGAGACGGTGATTAGTAACACTTGATTGAGTTTACAAATATGTTTAGGAGGAGGTGACCCTTTAGGCATCTGAGAAATACTGCTGGGGTTTTTTTTTTTATTTTTTATTTATTTTTTGTCGTTTGTTTGTTTTTTGAACTGATGAATTATATCTTGTACATAATTGTTAAAAGTTGCATTACGTAACTATAGCTGGAAAATATATTTTGTGTATGTCTTCATTTCAGTATGTACTTCATCCAGTACATACTACATGAGAATGCCGGGATCTAATTCGTCCAAGATCTTGGAGAAATTAAATATTATTTATGGGAATATAATGGTTATATCTCAACCACAGAGTTTGTACTAGTCTCTTGGGGCAGGCGCCATCATCAGTGTCAAGCTATAAACATGGAAAAACGAACTATAAAAATCTCAAGCTTTAGTTTGCTTTGTTGTGTTTATGTATAATGTGTAATAAAACTCAGAATTAGTTTAAAAAGACATCATTCCTCAACCCTTATTCTCTGCGCTCACAGTTCACCGACTACTGTCCTGATAAAATAAATAAAGAAATACAATCATAGAAATCTTGTTTTAGTGTACTTTTCTTATGGTCCTGAGTAGTTAATGATAAAACAATTAAGCCTCGCACTCGTTCAGTTCAGTCCGAGTCTATTCGATTTCTGCCTCGTCTTCAGTGAGTAATTGTTAGAAATGTTAAAAGCGTATCCTCCAGTGAAGGTGAATGAACTTGCCTCTATACTCCTCATACGGGCTGTCCTGAAGCAGTGCACCACAGCCAAAATCTATTAGTTTGATTTGTACGGTCTCAGGGTTGATGAGGATATTCTCAGGCTTGATGTTCAGGTGGACGACGCCACGCTCACAGCAATGACGAGCCGCCTGAACCACCTGCAGCATGATGTCTCGAACCTGTGCTTCGGGCAGGTAGCCTTTGTCAGCACTAATAAAGTGCCAGCGGTCCAAAAATGGACTGGGACATGCCAGGATCAGGACGTATTCACTGCCAATGTCAAACCATTCCAGTAGCTCCAGCACATGTTTACACTGTGGTGGCTTGCACACCATCTTCATTAATGCTACCTCAAGGGGAAACTCCTCAGTCTCTCCAGGCTGAAATCAAGAGTTCGGTGTGAAGAAGTTGTAACTAACACTAAAGTGGAAATGGTACACTGGATTGATAAATCCTGCATGTAAATGATTTTCAGAGTAATTACCAAAGAATAACATGGTAAATAGCATGCTAGCAAGTTTACTTACAATAGTTATGACTTCTTCATCCTTTTCCACAATCTTAATGGCAACCTGTTGACATACAAGATATCATAATTAATGACTGGTGGAGCGAACACACACATTCACTAACCTTTCGCGTGTTATGAGTACTCAGACACACCCATGGTCTGTCTAACTTGAAGACAAAGTTGAACTTATAATGATGTAATTAGATACCATCATTAGATCTATTATAAAATCTGCGTCTGTGTAAATGTAATAATTATCACAATATTACGTTACTTTAGTACAATTTCCATAAGCTCTCAAATGTCTAGTAATAATAACATGAACAATATATAGCTTACGCCAAAGGTAATAACTTACTAAGACAGAGTGTGCACTCGTGGACTGCGGACAGACAAACACACACACAATTCCCTGCGGAAAGAATATCGGAGCATCACAGTACCTTCCGTGTAGTTAACACGAAAGGTAATACGTTTTATGCATCAGGAACAACTCTACCTTATTACATCAGACATCAAACCTCACACCAAAAATTAAACTCATCGTGACGTGTAACTTATTAAAAAATTCAAAAGGAGGAACTTGTTCTGAATTCAGACTCAAGAAGAGCACAACAGGCAGGATGCCCTGTGCTTTATGTGAGCGATATTCAAGCCACAACTGTGCACTACAGTGTTAAAGAATAAAACATTTACCTCTTTTTCATCTGCAATCCGGACTCCTGCACGGACAGGGCCGAAGAATCCCTCCCCCAGAAGCTCTCCCATGCTGTACCGAAACTCAAGTACATCTGTCAGTCAGATAATAATATGGTGTGTTTACACTAAATAAGGATTAAAAGTGAAGTGTCATGATCTCTTGTCTAAAGGAATAAAAACATGGGTATGGGTTTCTGCAGTTCAGTCAGGGAATAATGACCAGAGTGAGGAGATATTCTTGAGATGGTACAAGGCTGATTTAGTGATGAGTAGCCATTCACATCAAGTAGGAAATCGACCACTTGTCAGAAAAGCGGCTTGAGAGCCACAACTATTGTTATTAAGCTTGAGTCTGTTGGATGACATCCAGATTTTAATATTTACAAGGCATTTGATAAGTTACTGAGGGGGTGCTGACTATCTTGTTTGGTGTTAAGATGCAGCTGTGTATCATCAGCATAGCAATGGAGGCTCAGACCATAGTATCGGATGGTTTGACCAAGGGGATGCACAAAGATGGTAAAGAGGAGAGGTCCCAGCACAGGTCCTTGAGGTACACCATGGTTGACTCGAGCAGGGATGGTGCATGGGTCACTGCAGGTAAAATATTGTATCCTGTTAGTAAGGTATGACTAAAACCATATTTTTTACCTCACTGCTAGTAAGACAAATATATTTAGGGGTTAGGGATGATGGAACAGGAAACTTTTTCAAGGAAACTGCATAGAGGTCCAGGAAAGTGAGGACTCTCAGCTACCCAGAGTCTACAGTAATGAGGAGGTTATTAGTGGTCTTATTAAGGGCATTCTCAGTGCTGTGGTTCGCTCTGAAGTCAGACTCGAAGAATTCAGAGTTTATGGTGAGACGTGTTTGCTGAAGTTGGGCAGCCACAGCTCCGTCCAGGATTTTGCTGACGTTTCTTGTTTAAATATTAGGATTCAGGATCATTGTGGTACACACATTGGATTCTAAACATAGCCTTTTGGTTATCATCCTGCTTCAGATCAGGTGACTGGTCCTCACAGATCTTTCTGGTCACGCACAAACATTCTGAGTCGTCAATCTCAGAGACTACGCCATGGCTGGTTTGTTCGATGTTCTCCTCCAGGAAGTCACTGATAGCATCAGAAAAATTAGCACTCGCTGATTTCGTCTTGTGCAGCTGGCAAAGAGCCAGCAGCCAATCAGGTTCTTCTGTTTTGTCTTCTTGGAGTTTGTGGGTTAGCTACCAAACAGGCAAAGGAAGCAGATCGGTGTTAAAGATGTTATGCTGCGATACTTTGCTTTGAAGCTTAGAAACTTTCACAACAAAGAATAAACATGTTTACTGAAATGTTTACTTTTTTTTAATAAAGCTCCTCGGGAGTTTGTTAGGGAATGCCAGGGCTGACCTGGCGATGGTCTCAAGGTATTTAAACACAGTGTTGGGACAATATAAAAAGACCATTCTGCTAACATGAGACAACTTGTAGCTCTAAAAGAGAGTTGAGAGAAAGAAATGAGAGTGCGAGAGAGAGAGAGAGAGATGAGAGATATAAGAGTACTTACTCAATATGTTTGGATAAATTTGATGCGTGAAAAAATACAACCACTGTTTCCAAAAACCTGTAGACCAGGGGTGCTCAATCCTGCTCCTGGAGAGCTACCTTCTGAAGTCTGAAGCCTTGATTAGATGACTGGATGGTAAGGTGGGCATGATTAGGGTTGGAGCGAACATATTCAGGAAGGTAGCTCTCCAGGAGCAGGATTGAGCACCCCTGCTGTAGACACTGTGACAGACTAAAGTCATTTGCAAACCTCATAAACTCGTATTTTATTTACCTTGAAACATAGAAAACATCTCAAATATTGAATGTGAGGAATTTTGACCTTTTTTAATGAAAAATATTATCTTATTTTGAATGTAATGGCAGCAACTCTGTCATGTTATGTCTGGATTCCGCCGCCAGAGGGCGCTGCTGAGGTACTTGGCATGGTGAGGAGTGCTACCCCTCCTCTCACAGAGAATTTGAGTTCATTTCTTTCAGCTGTTCCTCGTTTCCAGCATAGTTAATCTCTGATCTAACGTTATTTAAAGCGTCCTCTGTTCCTGTTTGGTTGCTGGATTATTTTCACAGAAACTCTGATCTCACAGACACTCTGTTTTATGGACTGCCCGGTTCATTTTTGCTCTGTTTATGGTTGGTCTTTATTTATTTATTTATTTATTTATTTTTATTTTTTTTATTTTTTTATTCCTGGTCCTGTCGGTTTGTTTCCTTTCAGTAGAAGGTTTAACTTTAATTTTGGTTTTAGTTAAATAAAAACTATTGTTCTTCATCCTCTCTCTGTCTCTCTCTCTCTCCTTGTCGTTGCGAATGGGTCCTATCTCTCATCACACGGTGGATTCTAAGATCCACCACCCTGACACAACTTGTCTCAAAAAAAGCTGGGATGGGGCAACAAAAGGCTGGTTTTATACAGACAGGGATTTCTGGAAGTGCTCCTGAGCCCATGCAGTGAGTGAGACTCATGCCTGTTTTTAGATCTACCAGATTGCAGCAGAAAAATTTACTGTTACAACAAAGTGTGGTGAAACAGCTTTTAGCTACTGTGCAGTACAGCTATGGAACCAACTGCCAGAGGACATCAAAAATGCTCCTGCTCTTGGCAGCTTCAAATCTAGGTTAAAGACCAAGTTGTTTTCAGATGCTTTCTGCTAAATTACTTTTACAGCCTCTCCGTGTTTTAAATTTGACTTAACTTTTATTCCATTTTATTCTGCTGTTTTTTTAATTATACAAGACTTTCAAATTTTTTTACAAATAAAAAAACTGAAAATGTGGCATGCAAAAGTATTCAGCCCCCCTGTGCCAATACTTGGTGGAACCTCCTCTCGCTGCAATTACAGCTGCAAGTCTTTTGGGGTATGTCTCTAGCAGCTTTGCACATCTAGAGACTGGAATTTTTGCCCATTCTTCTTTTCAGAACAGCTCAAGCTCAGTGAGATTAGATGGAGAGCGTTTGTGAACAGCAGTTTTCAGATCTTGCCACAGATTCTC
>JAQNCB010000003.1:3878842-3900223 GCA_030068295.1 Euristhmus nudiceps
CCAGAGGAACCAAAGAGAAGGTACATGGATGCACTGAGAGAGGACATGAAGTTAGTTGGTGTGAGACAAGAGGATGTCGAGGACAGGGAGGGATGGAGACAGATGATTTGCTGTGGCGACGCCTGATGGGAGAAGCCAAAAAAAAGTAGTAGTTTCTGAACCGCTTAATCCTAATTCTGGTCACGGGGTGGCTGGCGCCCATCTGAGCTGACTCTGGGTGGGGGCAGAGTCCACCCTGGACAGCTCGCCAGCCCATCGCAGGGCAGAAACTCACTGACGGCTATGCAGCTACTCTTGACAAAAGTAAGCGATGATTCTTTTACATTCCCTCTCACTCACAGACAGTGAGAGACACGGCCGGCCTTTGATAACCCAGTTAGCTGCACTGGGGGGACAGCATGGACATCCATTGACAGTGGGGCTTGAACCCCAGACCCTAAGATCGGTAATCCAGCACCTTACCACCAGGCCACCACTGCCCTCTTATATTATTATTTTATAGTAATTACATAATCCTTATTGCGATATCATATGTTCGAAAATACTTAATTTTTTCATTGTGACATCACTACTTTATGACTTGTCTTACTTGTTATCAATAAGTTCTGAACTCTATATCTATCTTTGTATCAGGGGGCACATTAATATAAAGCTACTGTTATAGAAAACTAATTGTCTTTTGCTCCTGCACTTTTACTAAAATGATTTAGGACTACAATTACCATTACAGTTATAAGATGACCAACTAGACTACACGATAAACTGAGGTGAAGTTTCTGCTGCATGGTTTGTATTTCATCTGAATTGTTCATAAACCAGTTTTATGTGATTCCCAGAGAGAAAAGTTGGAAGCTGAGTACATTTTCTGTCTGAATTCTTCTGAAAGCCAAAGCAGAGACCAAAGAGTGGTGATAATGTACGAATACAGTCCGCAGTCGCCAATAAAAAACAAACAAGAAAATCCCATGAAACTATTCACAAAACTTTAGTATTTGTCAATGGATTAATAATGAAAATAAACACATAATAAACATGACCAAAAAAAAAACAAACAAACAAAATACTATAAATCAAACATCAGTAAGAATGTCTTGGATTTGAGTTCTGGGCTCAATGAAGGTGTTTTGTGTTTGTTCCCCCTGTTTTTGCACGGATTTTCCTCCTGGTACTGAGATTTCCTCCCAGTTTCCTTGGTATTCTGTTCAGGGTGCCCCTCACTTTCGCCCATAGTCAGCTGAGGTAGGCTCCATTCTCCCTGTGACCCTAATAGAATTATGTGGTTTGGCAGATGAATGGATGAATGGATGGTTAAACATATATCTTATATTCATAATATATACCGGTAATTCATTATTGTTGTTTTTCTTAATAATCTGCTATTTCTACTTAACACAATTGACCTTTTGATGAGTTTTGCTGTTATTTAACTGATGAGGGAGTTTTAAAAGAAAACTTGGCATAGACATTGTGTGAAACTTTAGCTGTCTGAAATGTAATATGAATGTCATGTAAAACTCGTCCAAAGGACAAAGCAATTTTACTGCATTGGCAACAGCTATGTTACCAGTGTCACAAAACTAAAATAATACCATTTTCTTTGTTCAAACAATTTATTAAAAAGCACAGAATGTATTTCTGAAACCTCCATCTCTGTCCATGATGTAAACCTCAAAAGACCTTATAGTGCATGGTCTGCATACTCAGGCTCAGTTAAATATAAATGGTCTGCATACCGATCAGCAGTTAAATACAGCTGACTATGAGATTAAAATGCTTTATCTTTCATGTTGAAATGAAATGGTATAACAAAAAGACCCTGGGTTCGAATCCCAGCTTCTTGAATGGATTTCCTCCGGGCTCTCCAGTTTCCTCCTAGCGTCCAAACACATGTGCATTTGGACTGTGGGAGGAAACCAGAGTACCTGGAGGGAACCCATGCAGACCCTGGCAGAACATGAAATCTCCCCCGGTAACGCCCCTGCTGAGACTTGGACTCGAGCTCAGGATCTGTGAAGCGGACGTGCTCACCACTACACTGTGCCTCCCATCATTATTAGGATTTTGATATTTAAATCTGTTCCTATAATCTCTTAAAATATGATTAGATCTTAATGCTGTTCCAGCACTTTATTCTCTTGGACACTTTGAACACAGTATAATTAATCAACGTTCACTGACTGATGTGTCCATGAGCAATATCATGAATAAACATGACGATTAAATAAATAAGAAAACAAATGTCGGGTGAAAAGATTTCACTCCGAGGTAAAACTAATAACAATTACGGTATTACGTTTTGAAAAGGCAATGAGTCGCTTTGCAGGCGAAAGAGTCGACTCGTGAGCCGAATGACTTGAATTGTTGCCTGGGCCGTTGAATCGCGCATGCGCATTCACGTTTTAATTTTTTGAGACGAAGGGTGTGATGCGCATGCGCAGTGCAGACTACAGGACGCAGCTCGGAGAAGTGACAGGAGGGTAAACAGACGAAATTAAACGCTTTCTGTTTAACCAAGCGCGTATTATTAGATAAATTCTGAGGACTCGAATACCTTCTCTACCTCAGGAGTAAGTTAACTGTAAGAATAAAAATCAGCCAAACTTGAGTACATGAAGAGTTAGCGGTTATGGTTCTGTCAGAGGTTGCACACCCTTTACTAAACCCAATGTTTGTGTTGATAGAAATGAAAATGTGATGGTCAGATGAGATCAGGTGAAATTTATTCAATCATACTCGACTGAAAGCTAAAAATCGACGCATTGAGACGTTAAGAAGTTATACAGCTTGCACTGGAACCAGATAATATTTATAACGTAGCAGGGATCAATCCTCGCTTCTGATTGGTCAGAAGGCGTTTATAATTTTCTGTCATTACTGAAAGTAGTCCCGGCTGTTAGCCGGATCACATGGTTGGTTATTGTGTATTAATTCTCGGTTGGTAATGTTTCTATAGTAACAATTCAGGATTCGTAAACGATTGCGACAAGAAATTCTTAAACGCAGGGCTGTAGTGGTCAAAAAAATAAGTGAGTATACGATGGCAGCGAGGCGGGCGGGGCGGGGCGGGGGTTTGTGCCTTGAAACCATTTAGCACTTCATCTCTTCATCTCCGCAGCTGGGAGGGGCTTTGAAACTATTTAGCGCTTCATCTCCACATTTTATTTACACATTCATGGAAATTTACGTTGATCAACTGTAAAGTAGACCACATTAAGTCAGTACACGCAACTCAGCCACTAAAACTGGGTACACTGTGTGTACCAGCATATACCCACCACTACAGTCCTGGTTAAAAGGTGTGTTCCCTTTACGCATGAAGCCTTGCTGTGTCATCTCTAAGCCGCGGTGGTGTCCAGAAAAATTTCAGGCTGCATGAATGTCCGAGAGGCGGAGAAGTATATCTGTCTTAATGCACCGTCTTCTTTTGTTCTTGTTTTTTCCCCAGATTTTTACATTCCAGCTGATTCTGATGGTGTTGCCTTGCATCAAATTTTGGATCCATGTCTTTTTTGGTGAGTTGATTCATATTCTTGGACATACAGACCGCCGATTTGCTCACACTAGAAGATTCTTACCCTGTACAAATATATTTAACCCCCTGGTGCAGTTCGGCTGGACTTGGGCGTGGTACACATGTGAGGCGCGTTCGGGTTAAAACCAGTGCAGCCAGTGCTAGACGGCATCGATGTACATTTTTATCTGTTCGCCTGTATTCGATGGCATAGTGGTTAGCACGTCCACCCCACAGCGTGGAGGTAAGGTGGGTTCGAGTCCTGGGTTCGGCATGGGTGTTTCGATGTGGAGTTTGAACGTTCTCCTGCTGCTTGTGTCGGTTTCCTCTGGGTACTCTTGTTTCCTCCCACAGTCCGAAGACATGAACGTTAGGTTGGTCAGCTGTTAGAATTGCCCCTAGGTTAATATGGTTGTTTATTTTTTGGCGCAGTGATGGACTGATAAGCTTTTCAGGATGTACCTCTCCTTCGCCCTGCCTGGGTCAGCAGAGATGGGCTTGGTCCTCCCCGGTACACTCTCAGGATAAAGTGGTTTGACAAATAAATATCCAGAATGGCTTCTGCAGAAGTTTCAGTGATAAAATTCTGTTTTTCTAATTGTTATAAGGCGGAAATCTTATGAAATTATATTATAGCACGGTAGGGACTTTGTGGGGCCAGTGGTGTAGTGTTGGGCGCATTGCTTTTGATTGAGTGGTCATCGGTTCAAATTCCTATTAGACCCCAACCCCCATCTCCCACCGTGCTAAGACCCCTGAGCAAGGTCTGAACCACAGGCGTGTCTCTAGCCACCCAGCAGTATTAATGGGTACCACTAAATGTACTGGGAGGGTAATATTTGATGGAATAGCATCCCATCCAGTTGAAATCCTAATCGCTTCATGCTACAGAAAACCAGGATGAGCTCCGAACTCATGAGGTTGGGTGTGAAAACCCAACAGACTTCACCTTCCAGTATGGACCTGGTGTCGTGACAGTGATACTCTCATTAGGATGGTTTGGACTTGTGACCAACTAGCCCAGTGCCTGTGGCAATGAATCAGTCCTTAACAAACATGGCTGCCGTTTACAGCTGCTACTGTTGATAACTGCATTGTTTTATGACTTGAATGGTACACGTTTTAGATTCTCTTGAGGATATTTGTTTAATAGCGTGTCTTATCGATGAACAGGAATTGTAGTTGTCCAGTTACACCACCGATTCCTCCGTTAGCATCTGCTGCATCCATAAAATTTCTGATACGTGCCACGGGATTGACTGAAATTACGTAATAGATTAATCTGCAGTCGGGTCGGGTGTCACCGCGCTTAAAAATACGGCACCCTGTCGATCTGAACCCTGATGCTTGAGCTCAGTTTCCCAAACGTTTTCTGAGATCGATCTTGTGTATTAGAGAGCGTTCAGTGTGACGCACGCACCTCTGTTTATTCCTCTTTTGAGAATCTCGACCGAGGTGCTTTTATATAAAATAAACATGTGAATTTGTTTGTGTTTTAGCGTTGGGTGTCGGAGAAGCTGAGCGTGGAGAGTCTGAGGGATTTGGACTTATTTGGCGGTGAGTACTTTACCAAATTTGCACTGTGCTTTTGCTACTGCTGTGCTTATGTCATGGCTACACCGGCAACCCTGGACCTGGTTTCAGTGTCTTTTATGCTGTAGGATTTTCACAAAAACATGTACAAGACCTACAGGAGAACTCAACCTAACGGATCGGTGATGCGGAATCATAAACAGAACATCTCAAGTCCATTGTTAATGCATAAGGACTTTATGGATTTTCGTAAACTCCTTAAAGGAGCTGCAGGACATGATGTTATCGTACATTTTCGTAAAAGACTTCAGAAGGAAAATCGTGCATCATAAACTCGGCTTCAGCTGCGCTGGATATGGACATTCATTTTCTGAGCCGCTTAATCCTAATAAGGGTCGCGGGGAGGCTGGCGCCCATCTCAGCCGACCCCTGGCCTGGGTGAGGGCAGAGTCCTCCACAGGGGCCTGGACAGCTTGTCAGGCCATCATAGGGCAGTAACACGCTGACGACTATGCAGCTACTCTTGATGAAAGTCAGCGATGGTTCTTTTACATCCCTCTCACCACAGACCGTGAGGGACACGGCCGGCCTTTGGTAACCCAGTTAGCTGCACTGGGGATGGACAGCAGGGACGACCGTTGACAGTGGGGCTTGAACCACCAACCCTGGGATCGGTAATCCAGCACACAAGCCCACCACTGCCCGGATCTGAACAGGAGTTCGTATTATCTTCGGAGTTAAATAGAGCAAGAACCTTTTCCTGACCATGAAATTGTCTACATTTTGAAGAGTGCATAACTCGACATAAATCCCCATCATGGTCAACTAAACTAGCGCAGTTGCAGATTTTAGCACTTCTTGATTTTTTTCGTGGGTTCCCTCCATAATTTAATCACGGCCAATTCCCTCCCTTTCACACATAACCACCTTGAACCAGGGAGGGATGTCAGCAAACACGAGTAGCACAAGATGCAGCTGCTGCCCGCATCTTTGTAAACTGCTGTGCATGCGCGTTCGGGGAACGGCATAACACACTCGGAATAGAATCGATATCCAACCTTTTTGTATGGCAGAACTCACAGATTTCCATGATTGTCTGGTAAGTGACAGGGAGGCAAGCGTATGCCGTTCCTTCCTCCCATTAGAGCTCGGCCTCCACGGACTCTCGGCTGCAGATGGCTGCAGCATCATCCTAGATTCGAACCAGGTTGGTATTTGTCGACCTTGTCGAATCATCAGGATTTTTTCCAAGGCAAATGCTTTCATTCGCTATAATTTGCAGTCCAATGTGTGTGTGAGAGTGTGTTGTGTGTTCTTCTGTAGCATTATGTTCGGGAGGTTATGTTACCAGATTGTTACCATAATGCACCAAGTATTTCAGTTTTTTTTTTTGTTTTTTTTTTTGTTTTTTTTTTTTTGTTTTTTTTTTTAGGTTTAAGTCCCAGGGAAGCTGAACCCATGATTGCTTTTGAATTAACTCGGTGTTGTCAGTAATTAGTAAATCTTTTAATTGATTAAAGGAATGTTGGCTGTTTTTGTCACAAGACCCAATTTTTTCCACAAATCATGACGGAAAATAAACGCATCCTTTGGTGCTTGTGTGGGTTTCCTCCTGGTAATCCGGTTTCCTTCGACAGTCCAAAAGCATGCACAGTAGGCTGATTGTCTGTTCCAAATCACCCTTAGGTGTGAGTGTGAATGGTTGTGTGAGTGTTGGACCTGTGATGGCCTGGCGAGCTGTCAAGGGTGTACCCCGCCCTCGCCCAGAGTCGGCTGAGATGGGCACCAGCCTCCCCGTGACCCTAATTATGATTAAGTGTTCAGAAAATGAATGTTATGAGGGCACTTTAGGTTTTACACCGTGTTCCCTGGGATTTTATGCACAAACCTCTGCTGCACTGCATAAAAGCAGATGAAATCCATGGCGAGTGGAAGCTTTTTACATCCTTTTGCGTTTTATTTTTGCTCATGCCGCTCTCATTTCGCTTTGTCTGTGTCTGGCTGCCGCCGCCTGTCGCTGTAGCATAAGAATGTTTTTAATGTGAAGCCATGGTTAAAAAGCAAGTCAGTCTGTTGTCCAGGTGAGATGAACATTTCCTTTCAGGTTATGAATGCAGGTAGGTCTGTCTCTATGGCAACCCTGTAAGGCGAGTATTATGTCTTGTGATCTGTTTTCATGTTCTTTACTCTCATGGTAAAGGATTCTGACATGGTGGGATGGAATGAAGACAGAAGTCCAAAAGTGCCATTTTGTACGCAGGATGTGCTTTGCAAGCCTTCACATCTAAAAGCACACGGATAGGGCTCAGGAGTGGCGCATCGACAAGGTGCACGACTATTAACGAATCCGGTTTAATGCCCAGTCGTCCTTAGCTACGGAAATTGAACGAGCTCTCGCTCACAGCGATCGCCAGCCAATCACGGGTGTCTGTGAGCTCATTTGTACGAGGGGGCGGATAGCACTTTCCCTCTGAGTGTGTTAGACCCGCCCCAAAAAGCAGTTTGAAAAGAGGCAGGTGATTAGCATGGCATATTACGAAGGGGGTGTGTGCATGCTTTTGCCGCTGCCTGCCTCCCTGGTCGGTGTTGGTCAAGTGATAGGGAAGGCAATACCTGATGGGTGGGGATTGGAGACAAATACATTAGGGAGAACCATGGGGGGGGGGGGGGGGGGGGGGTGTGCAAATGAATGAAATTTCTACAGGCAAGGTTGAGTTGAGGGAGAACAAGGGTGCGGTTGACGGCTGAATTGAGGATGGGCAAAGTTGTAACTAAGGCAGGTGGGCCTTCAGACGATGGATTGATTGGGATTGGACATGTGTGGGCAAAATGTGTGGATTGCTGGCTGAGTTGGTTCACTTGGTGAGTTGGTGGGCAAGAGTGCGCTCCTTGGGTGGACCCAGTTGGTAAGCGTTATGGTGGGGACTAGCTGAACGAGTTGATAAGGAACAACTGGTTGAGGGTAGGCAGCGGTGTGCCAGGTAGGTGGGTTCAGGCTGGGCAAGGGTGGAGTCTGGGTGGGCTCAAGGGATGGGGTGAGGGTGGGCGAGGGTGGTCTTGATGGGTGGATAAGAAAGCACTTGAGGGGTCTGCAACCAATTTAAGAAATGACCTGGAATAATAATAATAATAATAATAAAGTATTTGATCCAGATGGATTATGTTTTGGTGTTTTTGGCCGCCGTCACTGTTTGCTCTGCTTCCATAACATTTTTCCATTGGGAATGTTGTGTAAATGAAAGTATTTCCTCTTGACCTGTGTGCAGCCATGCAGCAGAAGTTAATGCGATTCGCCAGAGGGTGGGCGTGAGCATCATGTTTTGTTGGCATGGCAGAAGCTCCATCGAGCCACAATGTCACATTTATCCGACTTTGATTAAATGCAGGTTGTTTGTGTATCTGTGTGTCTTTTGTGTCATTTGCGCGGCATCTCTACCCAGAACAAGCTCAGGCAAGCCCACTCAGGAAAGTAAGTGCAGGACCTCTGTTTGCTTTCGCGGCTGCCCATCCGCCCATATGTGCGCGCGTGTGTGTGTATTGGGTGTGTGAGCATGCGTGGCTGTGCGTGTTCGCGTGAATATGCAAATGTGGATTTTTAATAGATGTATTATGGATTCAGTTGGTGGTGTGCGTGTGTGTGCGTGTGTGTGGTTCCATCCCCTGTGCTTGAGTGCATGCAGTCATTGTGCTGCTGTTTGGCTTAATGCATTGACACTCTTCAGTGTTTGCTCAGATAGATGCGTCTTGCGCTCATGGTAAGAACATAAATCCCGGGAGGATTTTGGTTCGAAAGAGCACAGCGGAATAAAATGACTGTTAAAAATCCAACCTTTGGGCGTCGGCACATTTTTCGTTTTCGGTTCCAGCCCATGAATTTGAGGTGGTGTTGATGTGGTCAGTTTGCAGTTTGAGTTCAGACATTCCCAAAGACTTGACCAAAAAAACTAGGTTGGCAAGAGCGAGTACACGCTCGCTTTGTCGAGAGTTGTGTTTACGCCAGGCTTTTTTGTGGCACGTAGCATCAGTAATGCGGCTGATACTGGCACCTCGAAACCGGTGTTTGTGTCCTCTAGACGTCCTGCACTGTGTTTCAGAAGCGTACCAGAAGCAACCCTCTGTGACGCTCTGCTGTAATACACATCTGACCGATATCTGCAGACATACTGTGCTAAAGGTTCCCAGTCGGGTTGAAAGTGGAACACCACAAACAACAGAAAATCAGGCCGATAACACCGTTCACTTCTGCAACATGGTGCTTTTGAATGCTGCGGAGTGAAACTCTTACAGCTACATATAGTGGGAACCCGGCGTGAAACCTCTTGCGGGACGCAGTCCATGCAGAGACAAATGTTAAAAGTGTGACGAAGCCTCATTTTAAACGGGAGCAAAAGCAAACTAAAGCAATACTGTTCTGATTTATTTCTACATTCGTAAAGGGTTCTCCACACTATTACAACGTAATTCGCCTAATTTGTTCCAAGCTCTACAAAAAAAAACACATTAATTTTTATAATAAGGGTAAAACCAGAATGAAATAAGAGCCAAATGCATTCGAATCATTCAGTATACCGAACCTTTTTTACATTTTTTTTTTTTTGCATTATGTTCTATTATCTACTTCATTTACAGCTATATGAAGTAGATAATAGAACATAATGCAAAAAAAAGGGGGAAAAAATTGTGAAATGTGGAACCTTACCTTTCGAGTGAGGCGATGTCCGAAAGCGAAAGTGGCGAGGAGGAGGAGGGCAAAGAAAATAATAAAAATGGCAGAAAATAAATGGCAGGAAACATTAAACTTAAGCTTCTAATTTCAATCGAATTCTTCTTCTTTTCCTTTTTTGGTGGTTGACAAACCGACATAAGGTATATTCCTGCCACCACCTGGACTGGAGTGTGGATCTTGAACAATAGGAGAGCAGGATCATGGTACTGAGCATGATGGGAGATGTGTTCCGTTTCTTTCGTATGCTGAATAATTTTTCGTAAAATAAAGCAAAAAAACCTTTGCATATCGTTTCGTAAAATGAGATTTTCAGGTACTTTTCGTGGCTTTCGTGTCTTGAGGTTCCACTGTATAATTGCCACTTGACTGCTATATATATTTTTTGCGACGTTAGCAGTTCCAAATACAGTAAAAAGTTTATACATTTTTGTGTGTTTAAAAAATGAATATAGTGTTTATACATTAATAATTTAAGATTTGATGTTAACAGTTGTAGTGTTTAATTTATTTAAATATATGCTATTAAATATAGAAGTAAGTGCAACAGTTCATGAGTTAATGTATGAAGTGCTGTTCTTTCATTTAAAAAAAAAAAATTACCATGTTATAAGAAGGGGAAAGATCAGGACTCTCTTATAATAAATTAGTCGTCGCAGTACCATGTTTTTCTAGTCGAGCCTTATACACAGTAACTCCACTTTAAATCGAGATTCCGTGTTGGGATGGGGACCAATGTGGCATCAGTGTTGTGTCTGTTGCTTTATTAACACTTCAGCTTGATGTCATGCTAAACTGACGCGCTCTCAGCGTGTGTGACGTTGTCATGTGAGTGTGTGTGGGGTGTTAAATGGTAGATGTGGATGTGGAGGAAATGATGGCTTCAGCATGTAAAGCGAGATGGCGATTCATGTGTTCGACTCGACAACACATGAGCGAATCCCAGTCTCCGGGCTGGCCTGGCTGCGCTGGTCACTTCAGAAACCCTGCACGGTGTTAACGAAAGGACTTTGATGAAGTCTTGCTGTCTTTTTCTCCAAATGTTTTTTTTACGATTTCTTGTTTGTCTCAATGGCTTCGTTTACTTGCATTGACACGCATGTTGAGATTTCCCATAAAGCAGTTCAGACACACAAATTCAGGTATCACAATCAATCCCAGGATCCTTAACCCCATAAAGTGTCATGAGATAAGGAAGAAAAAAAAAGTGGTCATGAAACAACTGATCAGTTGATTATGTGCAAAAATGGCCATAATTCCTGAAATGCGAATACAAAAAAAAAAAGCACATTTTATGTAGTTCTCCATTACGGGACGCTTGGCAACCGTATATTAAACCGTCTTTTTCCTCCATTGATGGGAAATCCCTGCAATTTTTAAACATTTTGAACCCGAGGTCAGTCATTTATTGATTTAATTAAAAGTCGGCCTGTCTGTACGACATGTCAGTGTGGAAATTTTGGGAGGAAATGACCAAATTTGGTGTATGGATCCCCTTCAGGGGCGAACAAGGTGTTATTGTATAAGGGTCACCTTGACCTTTTTTCAAGGTCCCAGAGTCACTTTTAAATATTCGACTTGTTCAACTGACAAGTTTCATCAAATGGTCCCACCGGCAGGAGCGTCTGGACCCCTGGTGTATATTTAAAACATTTCCTGTACTGTGTTTAAAAGAGGAATTTGTTTTAATGATGTTTAAAGAGGGTGTGTGTGTGTGTGTGTGTGTGTGTGTGTGTGTGTGTGTGTGTGTATAAGTAAGTAATATTCATTGTGTCCTCTTCCAGGCCCATGAGGACAGTCGTGGATCTCTGAGCTCCCTCCCACACCGGGACACCATGGGAACCTTCGCACCTGATAGCACTGACTACGAGCTCCTCACCGTCATCGGTCAGACACGTTGCCTCTCCTATAAACACACCCACACCACTATATCAAACACATATATAACACTGAATATTTCCAACCAAGTTTCACGGCTCTTTAATTTGCGTGGAAGTAGAAACGGGAAGAAAATATACGGAATTTATAGCGAGAGCCATAAAGAACACAGCACCCCCTACTGGGCCCGCAGTACCACTTCTCATTGTAAAAGAATCGTTTACAAAATTCCCGGATCCAACATTTGATCTGAGTAATTTTCTAAATCTTGTGGGGTGTTTCTCGTCCAAAGCTCCGTCTGTGGTCGAAATTTCATGAACATCCACGCGTAACCGTTTTGTGTAATCCTGCTAACATGCTAACAAATCTTATCGGAGTTAATAACGAGCATTTCTCTCAGCAGTCGCGGAGCGGTCCAATAAAAATCACATATGATAAAGATATTAAGTGCTGTAGTTTTTCTTTCACTTTTGGACAGTTGTTTGTTTGTTTGTTTGTTTGTTCTGTAGGATTTTCTATAAAAATATAAAAATAACTTTTAAAAATGTCACTCGGTGCTCAGTTTGTCACTGCAGGAGTTTGCAAGCATTTTGTTAAGGAGCAGTAAAGAATTAAAGAATTTAGGTGTGTTTTATCACAACATGTATCAGCCAATCAGAGCTTCGTATGCAAATGTAGCTGTTCTACAGAGAAGTGATTGGTTGATGGAAAACTTGTTGCTGCGTCAGTGTTTTATGGTTGATGTTTAAAAAAGACATGTATTGTTGGATAGTATTTACTTTGGGGTGTGTGTGTGTGTGTGTGTGTGTGTGTGTGTGTGTGTGTGTGTGTGTGTGTGTGTGTGTGTGTGTGTGTGTGTAGGGCACGGTCTGGAAAACCTGATGACAGTCAACTTGGCCCAGTACAAGCCCAATGCCGAGCGTGTCGCCATCCGAAGGATCAATATGGAGTCCTGCACAAACGACATGGTCAAATACCTGCAGGTCTTTAACGCTGCCAGCTCTGTTCGCCTTCGTATCAGAAATAAAACGCTCCGGGACGCGAAGTCACGGTTACAGATAGTTATTACACAGCTGTTTGCACCTGGTTCTGATTGGTCAGTCATCGGATGACATTGTGTGATCAGAGATTCTGGCATAACAGGCCGGTGTGAAGGACCACATCGTTAGCAGATGCAAGAAAATATTTAGTTAATAGTCGTGTAATAAATGTATACTGTACAGTGAGCTGATCATCATTGTGAAATAAACCCCTTGAGGCTGAAGTGATGAGGCGCAATACGAAGCGATGTTACCGAACCCGAACCCTAACCCCCCGATTATAACAGCACATGATTCTGTTGTATATTATAGAACAGCCAGGAAACCAGATAACTCCTGTTATCATTTACATTAGTCGCCATCCCACTAACATGCAAGGGCAACCCAGGGCTACCGCAGGGTTGCACGAGGCCAGGAATCAGGAGGTTTATGCCTCAAACTGTGTTTCTATTATTGTGCATGTAGTATTAGACCCAGAATGCTAGTCTGTAACCGCTGCATTACGGAGTTACGCTCTCAAACTTTCCTTCTACTTAAAGCGGAGGCGATCGTCTAATTCACCCGAATACGTTCCGCAGACCTTTATTTTGTTACGTTATATGAGTGTTGTTTACCCTGTGACCTCTGTGAAGTGAGGTGAAACAGTTTAGCTTTTGAAAGATGCTCATTGTTTTACTAAAGGGAGGCACGGTGACTGGAGTAATGGTTATCATGTGTCGTGGGGGGGGGGGGGGGGGGGGGGGGGGGGGCCCCCCCCCCCCCCCAGTAAGAAGCTGCTGGGTTCGAGAGATAAGTGTTTGTGTTTGGTGTTTGCACGTACACCCCATACTTGCCCAGGTTTCCTCCGGGTGCTCCGGTTTCCTCCCCATGGTTCAGAGACATGCACTTTTTCCGGCTGTTCCAAATTGCCGCTAGGTGTGTGCATCCCCCAGCCTCGAGCCTCCGAGTAGCCCATAGGAGAAGGGATAAAGCCCTGAAGGCGACAGTAGACCCTATAACGACCCGGCCCGCTCTAGCTCGCCCGGCTTCGGCTGGACGGTGGATTCGTAGCGACTATAGATGGAGAATTTTTCTGTCACCAGCTTGATGTCAACGACACCAAAACGAAAAGTGTCTTGTCATCTGAGTTGGCAAACTTTTAACAGAATTTTGTTCCGCCAGGAAGAAATCCATGTCTCAAAGTTGTTCCGCCATCCGAGCATCCTCCCGTACAGGAGCATCTTCATCTCGGAGAACGAGTTATGGGTCATCACACCATTCATGGCCTACGGTGAGTGACGACCAGCATGCGGACGGTCCGGTGCTGTACATGTAGTGCATTTAGGAGGAAAAAGCTAACTGTGTGTGTGTGTTTTGTTTCTTAGGCTCAGCACGAGATTTAATCAGCACTCACTTCACACATGGTTTAAGTGAATTGGCCATCGCTTACATCCTGCATGGAGTTCTGCGAGCGCTGGAGTACATTCACCACAACGGCTACGTGCACCGGTGGGGAGGTGTCTCTCACACACACACACACACACATACAAGTTTGTGAGGACCTTCATTACTGTAACTATGGAAACCTCTAATTTTTTACTGTAGTTGTGAGATCAGTGCAGAGTTTATTAGAGGTCTGGCTGTGTGGCACTTTGAATTGTGTGTGTGTGTGTGTGTGTGTGTGTGTGTGTGTAGGAGTGTGAAAGCGAGTCATATCCTGATCTCGGCGGACGGACAGGTGTATCTGTCAGGTCTGAGGAGCATCTTCAGTCTGATTCGTCACGGCCAGCGAGCACGCGTGGTGCACGACTTCCCTCAGTACAGTGTTAAAGTTCTGCCCTGGCTCAGCCCCGAGGTGCTACAGCAGGTAGACTCCCCACACACACACACACACCCCTAAGAGCAATCTGGAACCATCAATCAGCATCCTGTGCATGTTTTTCAACTATGGGAGGAAACTGGAGTACCCAGAGGAACCCCAAATCAGCACGGGGAGATCATAGAGACTCCACACAGAAGCGCCCGAGCCTGGGTATCGAACCTTCCTGCTGTGAGGTGGACGTGTGAACCACTACGCCACCGCGCTGCTGGAGTGTAACGTTACATCATTTGCAGTTCAGGACTTTCTCTGATTTTGTGTGTGTGTGTGTGTGTGTGTGTGTGTGTTTTTACAGAATCTTCAGGGATATGACTTCCGCTCGGACATCTACAGTCTCGGAATAACGGCTTGTGAGCTGGCCAACGGCCATGTACCATTTAAAGATATGCCTGCTACACAGGTAAAACACACACACACACACACACAAATCCGTGTATTATGTCTTTTCTTTGTGTGTGTGTAAATGATTCCAGGTTCTGAGAGTGTGGTTTGTATGTAATAATCGTACGAGAGTCCCAACAGGAATAGCTGTATGGTGCTGTAGGTGGTTCATAATTTTTCTCATGTTCTGGTACCCTGTGATCAGTGTTGGCGCCGACCTCCTGATGCTGTTCCCGTCATTCAGTGCGATTCAGGAAATCCCGTCGTTTTTCTTTTCCCTTTTTTGTCCCAGATGCTGCTGGAGAAGCTGAACGGTGTAGTTCCGTGTCTGTTGGACACCACCACGATCCCCCCCGAGGAGCTCGGTATGAAGTCCTCACGCTCTGGGGCGGACTCCGGGATATGCGAAGGCCCCGGGACCAGCGGGGCGCGCCACACGAACGGAGAGCCGAACCCGTACAGCAGGACGTTCAGCCCACACTTCCACAACTTCGTGGAGCTGTGTCTGCAGAGGGACCCCGAGAAAAGGTCCAACTTCACTTCCTGTGTCACTGTTAAACACCCCCCCCCCCTCCCCTCCCCTTTTATTTATTTATTTTTTATTAAATTGTGGCGGGACGGATTCCTCTGTACAGTGAGGTCGCGGTCCGCCCGTTCACATCGCAGCTTTAACGGGCTCTGCGGGGGCGTATCTGTGTGGGGTTTGCGTGTTCCTCCTGTGCTTGTATGGGTTTCCTCTGAGTATGCTGGTTTCCTCCCACAAAGACATGGACATTAGGCTAGTTGGCTGTTCCATATTGCCCATAGGTGTGTGTGTGTGTGTGTGTGTGTGTGTGTGTATGTGTATGTGTGTGTGTTGCACTGTGATGGACTGGCATGCCCATCATGTGCGACTTGCTCAAGTTTGGGAATCATTTCTTGTTTGTATTGGGTTGCCATTCCACAATAAACTCCCCATTTAGTGTTCTTGGTGTTGTCGCCACGTGTTCGCTGCAGGCATCTTTCAACTCGTTTCCTTTCCTGTGGAAGCTGCTAAAGGTCACAGCGTTCGGTGCAACTCACTAATGGCAGTTCCATGCAATTTATTGCCGGTGCATCAACCAATCAGATCGCATATACTGTCGACGTCACGTAATAATGCATTATTTATTTGATTCTGATAGACTATTAATCACACAAGGGAGATTATTGTCTGTGGATCGAACCCAGCCAGAGTGAGCCACACGCACAGCGGGATGCCAAACGTATTGTGGACACCCGGAGAGCAGTTATGGGTTCGGTGCCTTGCTCAGGTTCACTTCAGCCATGAATGTGGAGGAAGTGAAGGTGCAGCTCACGCTCCCACCACCACACATTTTTTCTGCTGGTTCGGGAAACAAACCAACGACCTTTCGGTCCCAAAGCCGCTTCTCTGACCATGAGGCCACTTGTATAAAATCTAGAAGTAATTATTCCATGTATTTCTTTTCCCACAGACCCAACGCCAGCACTCTCACTGGTCACTCCTTTTTCAAGCAGGTAAGGAACAAACCCATGTGGAGAAGACTCTTGCACGGAAAGCTCTAGAACCATGTTACGCCCACACGATAGCTACATCATCATGATCACTTTTTTTTTTCCCTGCATAGATAAAGAGGCGTCCGTGCGAAGCCCTGCCCGAGTTGTTGCGTCCCGTGTCGCCGCTCGGCAGCTTCGAGTGCGTGCGGCCACAGGACCCGTCCTCGGCGGTCTCCAGCCTGGAGTCCGGTCTCAGTCACCTGGACGTCGACGACTGGGACTTTTGACGAAGGAACGACGGCTCATTCCGGACATGGCGGCTGTATGATGGAGGTGCGTCTGACGTAGGACTGGCTGATAAAACTGTACGACATCAAAATCACGATAAATTAACAACAGTGCTGTAACTGCAGTTTCTACTCAGTGATTGGATACTTTATGGATATTTAGTCTGTACTAGGGGGTGGGAACAAACCCCCCCCACCCAGAAAAGAGCAAAACCAAATATCGTGACTTTGTATTGAGTATCGTGATCTATTTTTTACAATATATTTTATCACCCACCCCTACGAGGATGCGATGTTGGATCATGTGTGTATATCGCTGTGTATTGAACACAAACTGGGTTAAGGACTGTTTTACTTTTATATCTCACAGAGGGGTGTAAAGCCAGCAGCCTCGCCTGAATGCCAACACACACACACACAAGGTGCATGAGTTTAAAACAAAACCACACATTTTTATTTCGTGTCTCCTTTTGTTTATTGAGTATCACACTGTTTTGTAGCCGAATGACCAGAGCGTACGAGACGCTGTGAATGTGTAGTAGCTTAATGTTGCCTGCTTTTCGGCTGCGACCGATGAAACCAAGCTGCATGGCCCACCGTGCCATGACGTTTATCTCAGAATGTGAATTTATAGAGATATTTTGAAAGTTGTACAAGATTAATGTTTTTTCGCACTACCAGCAGAACATGCGCTAATTAATATTCATGTGGCGTCTGGAAACGTCAGTACTTATGAACTGATCCCGGTTGGCAGCGCAGGACGTTCTCACCCATCAGCTGCATCCGGGGACTCGTTCCAATGTTGTTCTTCAGGCTTCATTTCAGTTCGTGCTTCAACTGTGACGTTGGAAACTTCAGCTGTGGGTCGGTGGAGGTTTTCCAGATGCTAAGACAAAAAACAATAAAGACTTGAAACGAAAACGCACGCGTTTATGTTTCCTGACTCGTGTTTTTTCATGAAGAAACTGAAGTGTGCTTAAGTGGATTAAATTTCGTATCTTGAGGTTCCACTGTACCTGCTAATGGAAACTGTCACCATAGCAACAATTACACATTTGCTGTTTTCAGTAATGCTCTTAAATCCTGATTGGTTGGTTTAGAATGCATTTTGTTTTTTAATAGAAATGATAATCACTGCCTGACCAAAAAAAAAAAAAAAAAAGTCTCACATACACTTAGTTGGAACACCTTCAGCCGTGATTACAGCACAAACATCAGATTAAACCCGTTCGGGTCCTCACTTGCGTTCCTGTCCATCTCCCGGCTGGAGCGTGAGAAAAATGGAAACGTACTGAATTATTGATGACAGTGAAGCACTTCTTGGCTCCTCCTTATCCGGGCGGGGGCACTATTCAGGAACCGGGTTCACAAACGAGTCGTTAGAAAAGAGAATTTATTTTTATAAAACTGGGGACGGAAGGGAACACTAGTCTTCGTTGTCTGAATCGGTTTCCTCCGCAGCCGCCTGATGTTTCTGCATCTTCACCATCAGCTCTGGAGGGAAAGAAGAAAATGGAGTTAACATCCCTTTACATCACATCTGAGTTAAACTGGGCTCATCGAGCTGGAGCCGCTTTGGTACCTTTGGCCGGGTTGAAGACGCCGTTGGTTTGTTGGTTGCACACGTAGCAGCGCTTGGATTTGCGGTAGTGCTGCAGAGCGCAAACCTCACAGAAATAATGCCTGCATCTAAAAAAAAAAAAAAAAAAAATGAGAGAATTACTTTATTTAAAATTTGGTTGTATCTGAGGAGAAAGGGAGGGATTGAACCCAGCCCCTTGTGTCAGAGTAACCTGGCACTCTGTTCCCGTGTTCCTGACTCACTTTGTCATCACTGGATTTTTGAACGAGTCCCTGCAGATGAAGCACTTGAAGGGCAGATCCTCTTCATCGCTGCTCACCTCATAGTTTTCTTCATCTGTGAAGCACAAACAGAAACCGGTGCGTCTCAACCCCGAGCACTCGTGCCGCCCCACCTGTTTGTGTTCAAGAAATAAATCCGATTTCCCGGCAGGTTCTTACATGTAGTTGTTGGTTTTCAACACCAGGTGTTACTTACTGTATTTACACTGAATAAATATAGATTTGTGCGGGATGACGAAACATTCGGTATAATTACAGTGGCACCTCGAGATCCAAAAGCTTCAGTACATGAAAATTTCATTTTACGAAACGATATACAAAAGGGGTTTCTTCACTTCATTTCACGAAAAATTATTCAGCATACGAAAGAAATGGAACACAATTTCCCATCATGCTCAGTACCATGATCCTGCTCTCCTATTGGCCGAATCTTTCATCAAGCATCAAGGGGAAGTGAGTCAAGGTCCACACTCCAGTCCAGGTGGTGGCAGTAACAAACCTTAAGTCGGTTTGTCAACCGCCAAAAAGGCAAAGAAGAATCCGATGGAAATTAGAAACTCAAGTTTAATGTTTACTGCCATTTATTTTCTGCCGTTTTTATTATTTTCTTTGCCCTCCTCGCCACTTTCGCTTTCGGACATTGCCTCACTTGAAAGGTAAACTTCCATATTTTCCTATTATTTTTTCCCTTTCTTTTTGCATTATGTTCTATTATCTACTTCACTTACAGGTAGTAACAGTGAGGTATACTGAATGATTTAAATGTATTTGGCTCTTATTTCATTCTGGTTTTACCCTTATAAAATTTAATGTGTTTTTTTGTAGAGCTTGGAATGAACTAGGCGATTTACATGTAAAACACGATTTATTATACGGAAAAAAATCATGATACGAAAGCCACTCCGAAACGAATTCATTTCATATCTCGAGGTTCCACTGTATAATAATCCATCCATCCATGTTTGTGCTCACCGTTGGCACCGTATCGTCCTTCCTCCAGCTCCCGCTCGATCTGCCAGCCGTGTTTGTAATCGGAGCGATCGTGCAAGAACTTGCAGCTGTCTGGAGGGACACACAGATGCACTTCTGTCAATCAACTGTGGATCATCATTACTAAAAGTGTCTCTCACACAGGCACACACCTCCAAATCCACAGAAGCCCGTCTCTTTATAATCCTTGCAGATGTCAGGTTGGTAGTCCCACCGCACTGTTGCCCTCAGGTGCTCGGGGGCTCTGATTGGTCCTTTTCTATCAAACAGAGCAAATCACATGTGAGAGAGGCAGTGAATGAGAATAAGAGAGAATGAGAGAGAGAGAGACACACAGAAGCCACACCCTCTACCTGACCATGCCGGATGACGCGTTACCCATGGTGGTGTCCTTCGGCTTTATGAATTTTTGATAATTATTGATGCCGCGGTAGATTTTATCGTCCTCTTTACCCTGCCGCTCCTAGAAATGGGGAAAATTCCGAATGGCAGAAATGTAAACGGAACAGTAAGGAGCAGCCAGGATGGAAGAGCGGCCACCCCGTGCCGCAAGGGATTTTTATTTATTTTTTTTGCAGAACATTTGAGCATAATAACGGAAAACACTGCCGAAACTCAACTGCTGGTTTGAGTCCCAAATGAACAAATGACATAGATAAACAATACAGAAACCTCACCTCCTGAATTTTCTGGCTGCGTTCAAAGATGGCCTGAGCGTCTTTATCTCTCTCGGTGTCCAACTCGTACACTGCCGTCGCTCCCATGTCGTCCGGTCCTTCTGGTTTCTATTGCAAACACAACAATAAATATAATAATAATAATAATAATAATAATAATTATTATTATTATTATTATTATTATTATTATTATAATTCACAGACCCTTCATCCTCAGTCACGCCAACATCCAGGGTTTTATTCAAACAAACACTAAATTCTGAACAGGAAGTGACAGGGCGCTGATGTTAATAACACAGGAGATACTTAGAGATATTTATATTAATCAACTTTATTCATAAAAAGGTGTATGCACGGATCCCTCGCTATATCGCGCTTCGGTTTTGCGGCTTCAGTGCACCGCAGATTTTTTTTTTTTATATTCATCTAAAATTACGGAAAAAAGTTCAGACACTCTGCTCCCCAGCTCTGGAACTGTCTCCATCCTGACCTCTGTATCAAAGATTCTCTGCCACTCTTCATATCCAGACTCAAAACACCTGTTCAGACAATCCTACATGACCGAGTCACACACACTCAATTTCAATGTTATCCTCTGTTTTATTTTGTTGTTCTTGTGTTTTTAATGTGTCTTTTACTGTACAGTGTCCTTGGGTGCTTTTAAATAAAATGTATTATTTATTGTTATTAAATTATTAAACATGATTCAGCAAGGCAAGAGCGCATCATTTCGGCTTGAATGAATCAACAGTGTGGTACATAGAAAAGATGAAGTGAAGCAAAACTTACTTTTAATAGAGATGCGAAGTGTGTTGTGGCATCACGAAACCAGAAAATTGTGAGATTAGAAAGCGCGTTATTGTTATGGATCACGGATTGCAGAGAAAAGAAGGATTCGGTTGTTTTGTTGGCTCGGTTCTTTTGTTGATTCGGGTCTGAAGCCTTGAGTCACATCTCGACCAATCTTACTTACTTACTGCTCCTGCGTTGGGGCTGGTATCCCGTCCCGTTGCGTAGAGCCGACCAGCTGAGTCCAGGCCCCTCCAGTACTGGCGATCTTGTGCCCGCAGATCTGCATCCTTCAGGGTAACTCCGTGCCGTTGGAGGTCATCAACTATGATGTCGAGCCATCGAGTGCGGGGC
>JAQNCB010000003.1:4015675-4032647 GCA_030068295.1 Euristhmus nudiceps
ATTTATTTTTTGGCCTTACATCGAGGCAATCTGAAGGAGCAAATCAGCCTCATGTGCATGCCTTCGGGCTGTGAGAAGAAACTGTAAAACCCAGAGGAAACCCATGCAAAAAAACGAAAAGAACATGCAAACTCCACACGGAAACACCGTCACCGTGTCACCTCCCTATCACATGCACCCACCACCAACCAGGAAAGATGGGGGCGGGCGAAAGCATGCGCATACCCCCTCCGAGACATGCGACGCTGCCACCCGCCTCTTTACGAACCGCCCCAAGTGTGCATTTGAAGGCTGCCTAAAGCCCCTTTTGTACGAATGAGCTTATAGGCGCCCGTGGAACGGTTGATCTCTGTGAGTGACAGCCGAGCGTATGCCGTGCCTCACGCGTGGATGGCTGTGGCATCAACCCGGGTTTGAACTCTCCAGGCCAGGGGTGCTCAATACGTCGATCGTGATCTACGAGTCGATTGCACAGGTACTATTGGTCGATCACATGACATTAAAAAAATAGACGTCAGCCTATCAGCTATCTGACCGTCGCTTGATTGACATACAGGGCTACCAGTCACCGCGCATGCACAAAAAAAACGCCAAAGCCCTCGCTTTTTTCCTTTTAAACTAAAGAAAGCTTATGGTCATCAAAAACGAGTGGTGGAGCTGGACCAAGTAAGAAGACAAAAACGAATCACTTTCATGCGGAATGAGAGGAGGACTTTTTTTCACGATGTTTTTTTCGAAGTTCGTTTGCCTGATCTGCCAGTCTACCTTCGCAATATTAAAGAATGGAAATGTGGAGTGGAATTTTTCGGACTGTTCAGAGAAAATAAGACACCAACTTCTCACCGAAAAGCGAGCAGAGAAAGAGACAGGTGAAGGAACTACAATCCCAGGTGTCAGGACAGCACTCATTTTTCAAAAGCAAAAGCCGCCACTGAGACATCGTTCCGGGTGAGTCACGTGATCTTAATAGCAAGACAGTCCGGATAATGCGTTCCTGGCTGATTCAAATCAGCGCAAGTCATCAAAGTAAACTCAGGTAATTACAAAAAAATGTTCATAGTTAATTATGTCAATTTTGGCTCACGCGGTTAAGCAGAAACATCAATATACGTTATGCATATAAAGAATCCTTAATATATTTGAAAATAAATATATGTTTTGTATTTTTGAAGTGGGTAGATCTTTGTGACTTGGTCATTTTATAAGTAGCTCGCATGCTTAAAAATTGTGAGCACCCCTGTTCCAGGCTGTCATGCAGCTTGTCCTCGTGCCACGCGGGAAACCCCTGACTGCGATAATGACCGATGCGCTGTCCGTCATCCCACATATTACACGAGTACTGACTACAGAAATCGATCCTCGGACACAGAATATCGATTTTAAATGGATTGTATTGCTGCCTGTTACGTTGTGCTCCAGAGCAATGATGACTGCCGGGACGGACCAATCAGAGTTGTGCGCTGGGACTAATCAGACGAATTGCCAATCGGAGCCAAGATCACAGCAAGGTCATAGGCCTGAAATAGATTTTCTGTCCCAGCTTCCCTCTAATGTGTAGTGCAGTGATGGTGGAGAGGTCCCGCGTCCATGCCTTTGTCCTCGCGCTCGGCTTGTTGCTCCGATATCTGCAGACCGCCATTTCCTGCTGGTTCCGGACCGATATCGGTCCTGGGTATTGGACCGGTGCGATCTTTTAGTGGGTAGAGCTTGCAGTAGAGTTGGAAAGCGCCGGAATGTGTTTGTGCTTCAGGCTGCAGGTTGTGGTGTGAATGTTGCGGCACAGCAGGATGGGGAACATGCGGGCGCTGGGTTACACTGCGGCGCTCTGTAAGGATGCAGCGAGAACAAAATGGCTTTCGAGAGGTGGCGATTCCTGCAGAGTCTCTCTCTCTCTCTCTCTCTCTCTCTCTCTCTCTCTCTCTCTCTCTCTCTCTGGCACCTCTCTTCCTGTCCTTCTCACAGATGGCCACACTACTGCTGCAGTTAGTATACACACACACACACACACACACACACACACACACACACACACACACATGCACGCGAGCACACGCACACTACACACACAACCTGAACACGAATCACACTCGGTATCCATCGTTTTTATCGATAGTTCCAGGTGCTGATGGGATACGTTTAGGTAATAACAACAACAGTGACACTCCTGATGCTCTTCATCGACTCCAGGGTTGAGGGTTCCAACCGTTCGGTGCTTTCTCCCATCTCACCATCACATGCTGTAGGTGGACCGGCGACCCGGAATTACTCCTAGAGGTGTGTGTGTGTGTGTGTGTGTGTGTGAGTGAAAGAAAGAGAGGGAGATAGATGGAGAGAGAAACGAGAGTGAGCAGGAGCTCACTAAAGCATCGTCTCTCTCTCTCTCTCTCTCTCTCTCTCTCTCTCTCTCTCTCTATCTCTCTCCACTCCGCATCATGACGCCACGAGAACCAATGGTGGATCTGAGATGGAGGAGAGGAGAAAAAATGAATGAGAGAAAGAGAGGGATATTGTATTTGTGTGTATTTTCTGTGTGTGTGTGTGTGAGATAGAGAGAGGGAGAGAGAGACTGAAATATTTAGATGAGTAAGAGAGATGAAGGGGAGATGAGAGAGAGAGAGAGAGAGAGAAATTTTCTATATATTCTCCCAATGCAGTAAAAGGCTGAGCTCAGCATTGCTCTTTGTGTAGCACACACGCACATCTGCCAAGTCATTCAATTTTGTGGCTAGAATAGAAACCATAATCAATACACATTCAGTAACGAGAGAGAGAGAGAGAGAGAGAGAGAGACCACACAAGTGTGTGTGTGTGTGTGTATGCATTATGAGGTCATCAATAAAGGAAATACTTGTCCTATTGTCACGTGCACGGATGTGTGTGTGTGTGTGTGTGTGTGTGTGTGTGTGTGTGTGTGTGTGTGTGTGTGTGTGTGTGTGTAAACAAAGATGAAAAGAAACTTTATTGATCTGCTATTTTTGTTTATAATCAAGAGTAAAAACAATAATCGTGCTTGTGTGAGTTTCCTCTGGGTGCCTCAGTTTCCTCCCCCAGTCCAAAAGCATGAACAGTAGGCTGACTGGCTGTTCCAGACCTCCCCTCGGTGTGAGTGTGAATGGTTGTGTGAGTGTTGGCCCTGCGATGGCCTGGTGAGCTGTCCATGGTGTACAACGCCCTCACACACACTTAGCCACTTACATGTTCTCTCTCTCTCTCTCTCTCTCACACTCTCTCTCTCACTCTCTCTCTCCTCACTCTCTCTCACTCTCTGTCTCTCTCTCTCTCTCTCTCTCTCACTCTCTGTTTCTCTCTTTCTCTCTCTCCTGTCTTCCCTCGCTCTCTTTCCTCGCTCTCTACTCGCTCCTCTTTTTCTCTCTCTCGCTCTCTCTCTCCCCTTTTTCTCTCGCTCTCTGCCTCTCTCCTCGCTCGCTGGCTCTCTCTCTCTCTCTCTCCTCACTCTCGCTCTCTCTATTCGCTCGCTCTCTCTCCTCGTTCACTCTCTCCTCGCTCTGTACTCTCTCTCTCTCTCCTCTTTTTCTCTCGCTCACTGTCTGTCTCTCTCTCTTCACTCTCTCTCCTCGCTCTCTACTCTCTCTCTACCCTCTCGCTCTCTCTCTCTCTTCCTCTTCACTCTCGCTCTGTCTCTCTCTCTCCTCACTCTTGCTCTCTGTCTCTTTTCTCTCTCTCTCCTCTTTCTCTCTCTCTCGCTCCGCTCCCCCCCTCTCTCATATAGTACATTACATTAGTGCTGGAGTACTGTAGGCACTGTATGGCTCACACACTGGTTCTGCGCGCGAAGCCTTTGGCCCAGACTCGTGTGTATGATTTAGGCTGCGCTCGTTCCGTGGATTCCATCCATCGATTCGTAATTAAAGACTCTGTTTATCATCCAAATGATTCTATTGATTCCTTTTGTGCTGATTCAGTGCGGAGACTGCAAAGCACCCCGGCTAATACCGATTACTTCTAAGCGCGCGCGTGTGTGTGTGTGTGTGTGTGTGTGTGTGTTTGTTGATTTTGATGTGTGTGAGAGCGAGAGAGCGAGAGAGAGAGTGTGGGTAAAAAGCATGCGTGTTGCTGAGTGTATTGGCTGGTTTTGACTGTGTGGGCGCTGGATGATTTCATGCGAGTAAACGATGCGATGCGGAGGTAGAGGGAGCTCCAGTCTTCCTCACGCTCTTTACTATGAATGGCGTGACTTTGATGCGGTTACGTAAGTGGGATTTCATTCACTGCACGTATGCAAGACTCCTGCAGGAGCCTCCTGTACTGGATGGAGGTCGGACGCTAACCTTCATGTTTACTTGTTAATCTAATGATATTTATTCAGATTTATTCACCAGCAAAGGAGAAACTTGAAGTGAGGCAGGAGGAAGCCGATGGAGATTTTTTATTTTTATTTTTTTAATGAATCTCCAGAATTCAGACTGATCTTTTTCCTGTTGTACCAATCAGGGGCCAGGCTTATCACGTCCAGCATCCCCTCCCACACTTTCTGCGGCGGTTTGTCTGCATATTAAGCTGCGATTCGTTCATTTTTTTGAACATTCATTCATTTCCTGGACCGCACTAATCTTGCTAGGGTTATGGGGAGGAGCCTATTTCAACCCACTCTGGGTGGATGTGGGGTAAACCCTGAACCGTTTGCCATACCATCATGCTTGTATTCACACTCACACCCAGAATCGACTTGGAACAGCCAGTTAGCCTAATGTGCACATCTTTGAAGTGTAGAAGGAAACCGGAGTCCCCAGAGGAAACCCATGCAAGCGCAGGGGTAACATGCAAACTCCATACAGGGCCGCCGTTGCTGAGCCCAGCACTTGAACCCAGGACCTTCCTTGCTGTGAGGTGTGGGTGAAGTCGCTGTGCCGCCCATTTCCACATCGTGTGAAGTAATATTTGTTGATAGACCAGTAAGAGTTCGATATACGACACAGATGTATGATGTGTCCCGAAAATCAACCGTTGTCTTCGGAAACACTTCAGTGCAATTAGTGTGTCATAACAGGCTCATCAACACACTGGGACGTTACCTAGTGTCCTGACACACTTGTCTGCTTAATGACACGGGTATAAATAGCATCCAGTGAAGCAGGAATGAGTGAAGAGTCTGTCACAGATTCGCTGATTGCTCGCTGAGAATGAGAAATGAAACTCAAACCTGATGTTAAATATCCTTGGTTTTCTTTTTATGATGTTTGTAATATTGGGGGGATATATGTAATGGCTTTAATATAATAAGCTTTAGAATGCCCTGGAATGCCTCCCTGGTCTGGTGTTTCGGGCATGCCCGACCGGGAAGAGACCCCGGGGTCAACTTAAAACACGCTGGAGAGACGATGTCTCTCAGCTGGTCTGGGAACGCCTTGGTGTCCCCCGGGAAGAGTTGAACTAAGTGGCCGGAGAGAGAGATGTCTGGACCTCACTGCTTAGCCTGCGGCCCCCGCGACCCGACCCCGGATCAAGCGGAAGATAATGATGATGATCTACATCACCTGTTTTCTTAGCTTAATTATCCGTCTAACAAGTTCATGTTCCCTGATGCTGCAAAGATTGTCTCTGAGTTCCCCATATTTATCGTGCCGCCAAATACAAGGTACGTACGGATGGATGGACATGGGACAGCCATCGAAGCCATGCCCCATGCCTCTGAAGCTCTGCTCTAAATGTATTTTATGCATACAAAAAGAGTGGAAAAAACCCTTATATACTTTAAGGAGATTTTAATTTAACTTAACATGAGGAAGGAGTCTCCAGTGTCAGGGCTTTGTTTTCAACATGGACTGAAGGATTTAATGCTCTTCTCAGTAACATGAGAAGCGTCTATAGTTAAATATACATATATTAGGATGAGTACACTGTATCAGTCTCTGGAAAAGCATTGTGGTGTAAAAGGAATGCAATCAACGACTTTGCCAACCCTACCTCAAGTTGGTTCCTCAGCACCGATCTGAGACCAGCCTGCTCCGAGATCGCCACCAGGTGCTCTTTGAGCTGAGTCGGCATGCGTCGCAGGAAGTGACCTCGGAGCAGGTGTAGCAGCGACTCACAGACGCTCTACAAATAGCCCCCTGTGTCCTACATTCCATTAGCACACTTACACAAGTGGGTTTTTGGACTCCACCAGCACAAGACTGTTATTTATCTGCGTAAGGGATGCCTTGACCCTCTTCCCATCTGTTCTCACTGGCCTGGTGTGCCACTGCTCCTGCGCGGATGCTGATCGGCGTCACGAGCCTTCTGAGGTCTTCATTTCTTTTCTGGTTTGCATTCGTCAGGCCCAGCATTGTACTTAAGCGCAGTCTAAACAAACCATCATGCAAGGTCGCCGGCATCAATGTGATTCAACTAACATTACATTTCCTGCTTTTTTATGAATTTCTTAAACTGTTGCGACAAATCAATTAGGTAAAAATGAGCTGGATTTGCCATCAAAGGCAGAGGCAGTGATTTTTTTTTTTTTTTTTTTTTTTTTTTTTTTTAAAAAACATTTTTATTTTATTTTTTCATCGGAGTATCTTCTATTATTTTTAATGATAACATTTTTTGATGGTTGTCTGTGTCTGTCTGTCTGTCTGTCTGTCTGTCTATCTATCCATCTATCTATCTCTCTGTGTATCATTATGGAAACGTCTGGTGATTGTAAACTTTCACGAAAATCTCAGATGGTTTTAACTTGTCTTAGCAAAGCACATACTTTTGTGCAATTGGTCCATTTGGTGAACAGAAGGGGCGGAGCCATTTACATGATATGAACAAGGAATAAGACCTTATTGTGAATGTTTTCAGGTTTAAAAACACTTTTAAAACATTTTTACAAACAGTAATAACTGTTTGTGTTCGGTTTAATGTTTCCCATTCAGTTCCAAGGATTATTCAGTAAAGATGAAGCATAGCCCTATCTCTTGGACATGAAATGAAATCGGCCCGAATGGATTTCTGAAACCTGTATGCAGGCGTTAATGACCCCTGTATTGGATATTAGTAAACATGTTCATCTTTTTTCATTTTTCTCAAAATTGTATCCTTTCTTCTGTCTCTTAACGCTTGTTCTCAGAATTTTTCACTTTCTACCAATCAGTGTTGCGCTTGTTCCTCTTGTAAGGCAATCTTGTTGTTATGGCTGCCACCCAGTGGGGACAATGAGGTATTGACTAGATTTTGTTTGTTTTTCTTTAAGCAGGATTACACAAAAATTACCAAACCATTTTTTTCCCCATACTGGTTACACACTGGTGAGACCTGGTTCAGATGTAGGCGTTTATGACATTTTTTTTCCTGTTAGCTGTTAGTTACGCCAAAAACTACTGATATGACTTTCATCAAATGTGGTGGAGGGGTGGGGCCTGGGCCTGGAAAGGCCCTGTTAAATTTTGGAGCTGAACCATGCATGAAGTCATCTTGACAAGAATCCAGAAACATCCCGAGCTTTAACATGAGGGGGAAAGTGTTCATTCACTGCCCACTAGGGGAAGACATTTCATTATAACTATGTCAAGTTATAATAATCCATTTGTATCCGACAGAGGTGCCTTACACTTTGAGTGCCACTCGACACAAACCAAAACGAGATGTAAAACAGGTTCGTAGGAGAGGTTAAGCCTTTGGGCTGGTGTGGATTCACCAGGAAACTTTTATATTCAAAATGAACAGTACTCATGAGTAAATGGGCACCTTTAAGATGTTGTGACTTGAAGATGTTTGTGATCGTTCCAGTACCAGTTAGTCAAGCTGGTCCTGTTTGTACATTGCTTAGTATGTGAATTGGGACTCGGCCACATCATTTTTATTGACTAGATTTTGATAAATGTTTCGGGCTCCTGAAATCAATTTAAGTTTTGCTCATCATAAGCATCCAGACACGTACTGTGTGGATACTGTGTCATGCTAATGCTGTGCTAGTCAGTTGGTGCAGTGCATTTAGTCGATTATGCCAGGGGTGGAGGATCTCTCTGCTGCGTGTGTGGTGTGGAATACAAACAGAGCTCGGCTGTAGTAGAGAAACCGGAGCTGACGAGAGGAACCTGGTTTCAGCTTCCTAATGCCAGTCTTCAGAAACACAAACGGCACCTTCTGACATTGAGAAATCGACATCCATCATGCTAACGCTAACACGCTAAATATCTTAATATCGCCACCGACTCGGACGTCTGTCCTGATCCCGAGTATGTGCTCTCTCTCTCTCTCTCTCTCTCTCTCTCTCTCTCTCTCTCTCTCTCTCTCTCTGTCTCTGTCTGTGTGTAAGAACACTGCAGTCGGAGTGGTGCAGTAAATTTTTCTTTAACACTAAACAAGAGCTTATCAAGAAGCCTGCAGCTGGACGATATGACTCGAGCACTGAGATGAATTATGTCACTAAGCACTTCTCTTTCCCGTCGTTCCAGCAGATATTGCCGGAACATTGCAAGGATGTTCCAGCAACAACATTCCCACAATATTTCCCGATAACATTTCGCAACTAATTATCACTACAGCGGCTCTTTATTGCGTGTAGCAGAAATGTTCCGGGATTATAGTCGCCACAACGTTCTGATAGCAACGAGGAAACAAGTGATTTCTTACAGACGATGTTTCCAGAACATTGCAGGAAAGTTCCAGCGACAACATTCCAACCATGTTCTAATAACGTTGAGAAGCTAATCATTACAGCAACATTTTTCTAGATCTTGGCGGGAACGTTTGTGAATGTTCTGACGACGTTGAGGGAATGAATGCTTATTAAAGCGCATGTTCCGGTAATAACGTTACCACAATGTTCTGATGGCATGAAAGGAATCAGTTGATAATCAATGAACAATGAGTATTACGACCGATGTTTCCAGAATATTGCAGGAACCTGAGAGTGATAACATTCCCACAGTGTTCTGACGACGTTCAGAAAATAAATGAGTATTACAGCTGATGTTTCTGAAGCGTTGTAGGAACGTTACAGGGACAACATTCTCACAGTGTTCCAATGACATTGAAAAAAAATTATTACAGCAGATGTTTTCGGGAACGTTGCAGAAACGTTTTAGTGATAACATTCCGACAATGTTATGATGTTCAGCATTTTTGTTGTTCGAATATTGCATGAGCGTTCCAAGAATGACCTCCGATGTTTTGGAAAGTCGCAGGACTACGGTATTTCAAACACGGCCAAACCGACCAATCAGAATTGAGTATTCAAATGAGCCGTGTAATAAAAAATAATTATGATATATTTTTGGGAACTTTTCATCTTGGTTTGTTTTTTAATGATGGTAAATTTCCCCCTGTGCTGGATTGGCATTTTTATATAATTATTTTCAAGGAAGGTAAAAAAAAACATACTACCTTTTCTCTTTAGAAAAAATTAAATCACAAATAAAGTGCTATGGCGCAGTTCGATTTTCAATCCTGATTGGTATTAATTATCTGGCATATAGCTGCTGGCTTTAAGACACATGTTTTAATTTTTTATCATGAAATGTATATTAAAATAAAAATAATAAATGTAGGAATCTAATAATAGTAATAATAATAATAGAGGTAGATGATGATGATGATGATGATGATGATTATATTACTATTAGGGCAGGGCAGTGTGGTGGCTCGGTGGTAAGGTGCTGGTAAGGTGTTGTCTCTGCTGTCCCCCCAGTGCCGCTAACCGGGTTACCAAAGGCTGGCCGTGTCTTTCACTGTCTGTGGTGAGAGGGATGTAAAAGAACCATCGCTGCCTTTCGTGAAGAGGAGTTGCATAGCCATCAGCGTGTTTCTGCCCTACGATGGCCTGGCGAGCTGTCCAGGGTGTACTCTGCCTTTGCCCAGAGTTGGCTGAGATGGGCGACAGCCTCCCCGCGACCGTAATTAGGATTTAGCAGCTCAGAAAATGAATGAATGAATGAATATTACTATTACTCTGGGCCATGTGTATAACTACATGACCTGTTGTGCTCCTGTGTAACCTCCCCCTCCCCCCCAGGACACAGAGGTCACGATGACTCAGTAATTGTAATGTTTAATAATCCCAAGGTCACATTTGAGGAGGTGCAGACACCCAGACGTCAGCACAAACACATCACACAAACACATGGAGGGAACAGACGAGTTAGCCGACTGATGACTGACGGGATCCTTTCATTCGGCCAATTTAATGCTAATTATCTGATTTGCTGTGTGTGTGTGTGTGTGTGTGTGTGTGTGTGTGTGTGTGTGTGTGTGTGTGTGTTTGTGTACTGTCTTCTTTTCAGTCCTCGAGCCTTTTTTTTTTTTTTTAAACCACGTTCAATTTTGACAATCATAAACACTTTATACTTCGTCATCACTGATGGCACACATCGCCGAATTTATACTAAACCCTCGCTAATTTTTCATCGTTGTATACATTACATCATCTATATAATAGATATTGTTTCATAAACGCAAATCCTTTTGCACGGGACAGATTTTTACTGGTTTATATATTTTTTTGCGTTCTGATTCGATTCGATCTAAAAGGTCCCGGAGATCGTACGGCGGCATCCGCTGAGGATGAGGAGCACAGTCCTATACGTATGTACTACACGGGGGTGACACGGCGCCACAGGGTCCACATGTCCGCCTCACAGCTAGAAGGGCGCGGTCCAAGGGATCGTACGCCTCTTTTAAATTCGGAGTATGGTTTGAAAACCAATGCATCAGTTTTACAGATCGTTAGCTGAGTGTGATTTTACTTTTTTTTCTTTGTTTACTCCCCCCGGGTTCTGTGTTTGTTTACTTCCGCTCAGCAGACACTGAGTGTTTACTCATCAGATCATCCTTCATCAGTAAAAAAAATTACGAAGGTTGTGATAGAGCTGGAGTGGTGGAGGACAGGCGTTGTGAACCTCTGTGGAAGCGCTGGACGTGTGAGACAGACGAGTGAAAACGAGGTCACTGGGGTCGCCTGAGTCCAGGGCAATGGGGGGGGGGGTGAAAAATGAAAGAAAAAAATGAAGGAGGAAATGTCGGTCGAGCAATAGAATAAAGAATATAACGTGTAGGGGGTGGAGCTATCTGTTTGACAAGCAGTCATGTGACCCATATTTCTACGACCAAATCTTGTCTTTTCAACGGAGATCGCAGGATCGAATCTGGGTTAATGTAACAGCCGTCCGTAAAAAAATAATACGGTTTCTGTCCCGGAGTATGCGGGAGGTGATTGGCCGAGCTCTCACAGGAGGGAGAGACGACATACGCTCACTTCTCTGTCACTCACAGCGATCACAGCCAATCACGGGCGTCTGTGAGCTCATTCGTAAGAAGGGGCGGATAGCGCTTTCACTCCAAGCGTGTTAGACCCACCCCCAAATACGCATGCACAGCAGTTCGAAAAGAGGTGGGTGGCTAGCATCGCATGTCACGGAGGGGGCGTGTGCATGCTTTCTCCCCTCCACGGTCGGTGGCCATCGTGTGACAGGGAAGACACCTGATGGGTGGGGATTGGATACGAATAAATTTGGGAGAAAATGTGGAAAAACCCTCAAAGCAGTTACTCTGTGACAGGTGAGGTGAATATCGCTGAATCGTCACCGAAACCAAGACTGAGCGAACTACTCGGTCATATCCACCACGCCAGAGGTAAATAATTGTTTTAGTGTTTACTACACAGGAACACTCTCCTTACATAAACCGTCCCTCTGTCAACATCTACATGTTTCTCTTTCATCGCCGACGACGTTTTTTAAAATCCGCAGGGTTTTCTGCGCCGCGAGTCCGAGCTGTCGCTATGGAAACGGTAACAAGTTCGTGTGTCCATACATTCACATCCACTCATGTGCTGCTGTCCGAGAAAACAAATCGTTTTCTGTTCTGACCAATCAGATCGGAGTAATTCAGCAGTGCTGCGGCATTAAGGTTTAATATGATGAGTTTGTGTTCATGGGGATTTTTGGCACCACGTTCCGTTCTGCCTCGTTCTGTCCCTTTTTCTGTTGTTTTTTAATCGCCCCGCATCACCGCCTCTCCCATTGCACCCAGAACTACTCCTGTTTTTAGTCGGTGTCATACGGACATGCATAAACACCCTGTCGGAATGATTTATAGAACCGTTTACCGAGCCGGAGCACTCGTTTTAATTACACCGGAGGATCTGGTATCTACTGCAGGAGGATCTGTCCCTCAAAATTGCGTTGTTATTGGGGGGGGTTTGCAGATAGAGGAGAACTGTGTGTGTGTGTGTGTGTGTGTGTGTGTGTGTGTGTGTGTGCATGTACCATCCTGCTGCAGTCGTGTTTGGAGGGAATGTTTAAACTTGCTGCAGTGAGTCTCATAGAGATGCCTTGTGTTCTTTCGTACCGCGGCGGTTCTCGCGTGAGCACGTATTCCACTCTTTCGCCGCCACTCCATTCACTTTATATGGCAGAAACCGGGGACAGTCTCCGACCTGATGAGCAGGTAGGCTCGGCTACAATAAGCCCAACAGACTTGCCTACCTTACTCAGGTTTCCTCCCAAAGTCCAGCCTTGCGGCTTGAGCTACATGCCCGTAGCTCTAATCAGACTCTCGTCCACTGTGGAGGCGACGCTCAGCAAACCAGTGCAAGCCAAGATCTGTTGGTACTTCCGTGGCTTGATCGCGCCTCTTTGAGGTTACCCCCTGAGACTAGACAACCAAGGATTTTGGCTTGATCTCTACCCATGGACCAGAGAAGGCTAACCGCCGTGTAAGGCGGTGTTCAGGCAGAAAGCAGGGCTTGTAGTTTCAGGTTTGGTGCATTAGACAGTCTGATGTAAACATTTAGCTCTGTTAAATGAAAATTACAGTTCATTAAATTTTCTGAGCCGCTTAATCCTAATTAGGGTCATGTAGAGGATGGCACCCTTCTCAGCCGACTCTGGGCGAGGGCAGAGTACACCCTGGACAGCTCACCAGGGCAGAAACACGCTGACGGCTGTGCAGCTGCTCTTGACGAAAGGCAGCGATGGTTCTTTTACATCCCTCCCACCACAGACAGTGAGAGACACGACCGGCCTTTGGTAACCCGGTTAGCGGCACTGGGGGGACAGCAGGGACAACCTGGTTACAGTGGGGCTTGAACCCCCATCCCTGGGATCAGTAATCCAGCACCTCACCACCAGGCCACCACTGCCCCATTTTTTGTCGTTTGTGTATTTATAAGAAAACGAGACTAAGATAAGAGCTACGCTAAGCGCTAGATCACCACAACAACAACTACGCTAGCGGATCCGACCGAGCTGTGATGCTAACCGTAAAGCATTACTGGGAAAAAAAAGTGTACGGACTTGTGTAATGGTGTGAAATGTGTTTTTGTATCGATGCCCTTGACCTGCTGTGCGTCCCTGGATTGCTCGGACCACAACTTCCATTTTAGTCTCCGTTGAATTTCTTCTCGCTAGTTCTACTTTATGCATGGCATCCTGAGCAGAGTGGATGGAGTTTACAGCAAGGCAGCGTGCTATTGGTGGGGAGTCTATTGGGCTGTCCGCACAATAATAGAAACACAACGGCGTTTTTGGCTTGAGGTCTAAAGCTACAGATTAGAGCCCTTGAGCAGCCTTCAGATAGCCCCGACTAGCCCTGGTACGGTAGTGGGATATCGGCTGATGGTTTCATCTTGCGATAGACTAGTGGTGTGTTCAGGGTGTACGCTGGCAGCTGGACTTGAGCCGTATACCCATTGTGGAAGAGGAAAGAACTACAGACTTCGGCTTTCCCGGCGCTAACAGTGACTCTACAGCCCGCCATGTTTGTTCCTCTTGCGTGGAGTGTATACGCCGAGTACCGAGGGTGGCACCTGGCGAAGGTTTAGAAGTTCCTGATACGCGGTAACGGGGGTGCGCACCCAAGTGGACACGGCCAGAGCACGGTAAAGGTGGCCGATACGGCTGATGCCGTGATGAATTCGTCATGGCCGATGATTGCCGACTTGCGCTCTGCCGCAGTGACCGCGCCGGCTCGGCCGTCAGTCGCTCGTAGACACAAGTCGGCACGCTGGTGTTATCGGTGATTCCCTTTGTATTGCCTGGAAGCGAGGGCCGCTTCGGAACGAACGAATGAGGAAAGGGGTGTCCGTCATTGGGGCACTGTTACGGTATAAAGATCCCGGATTCGAAAAATGTCGTGGCGCGCCTACTGAGCAATGTTAAGGACTCTCCGGCGCTTCTTTTGCTGACACGCCCACTTCATTCATAGCACTAGGACCTCGCGCATGGTGCCCAGTCACAATGGAATTGTCGATGTGTGTTATCTTCTATTATCGGGTCACTTTGTTTGAATGTAAAGGCTTCGCGGTGAAACTACCCCAGCATCAGGGCGTAGTGACTCTTTTTGTCCTGCTCTACACCTCGTATTTCTGTATCTCTTTACAATAACAAGGGGGATGTTTAGTGACATCACGGTGCCTGGTGCGCTCGCTAAGACTGCACGAAGACGTTTGAAATCAATGATCTGACTGCGTCTGCACAGCAGGTACAGAGGGTTTCGCGCGCGTGTATGTGTGTGTGTGTATGTGAGTGTGTGTGTGTGTGTAACTCAGATTCTCATCAGGCAACACTGGCGTTTTTGTGAGCCCTTGAAGGGCCATAAACGAGGCTTATTAATTTTTAACGTAGTCTATTATTATATGTTCCATCGATTAACACCGATCAACGGCTCTGAAGGTACAGTGGGACGTCTCGAGGAAAACCGAGCGCTACCAAAAAAAGATTAGAATGTTTAACCAATCAGAACAGACGCCAGACAGGGTCCTGTGAAGGATAAAGCTCCATCAACACCCAAACACGAGATGACCGCCGAAGGGGCGTGCACCGGGGAGACGGGGGCGCCTGCTGCTGATTCGGGAGCATTGATATGGTCAGGATCCGCTTAATCCTAATTAGGGTCTTGGGGAGGCTGACGCCCATCTCAGCCGACTCTGGGTGAGGGCAGGGTACATCCTGGACAGCTTGCCAGGCCATCGCAGGGCCGACACTTACACACTCACACTTGGGGGCAATTTGGAACAGCCAATCATCCTACTGTGCATGTTTTTGGACTGTGGGAGGAAACCGGAGTACCCGGAGGAAACCCACGCAAGCACGGGAAGAACATATAAACTCCACCCAGAAACGCCCAGGCTGGGACTCGAACCCAGGAACTTCTTGCTGTGAAGCGGACGTTGGGATGTTAGGATCTTTATTTTTAAAAATGTTGTGATGTAGCGAAGGAAAGCGGCGTCTCCATGATCTTATTGGTCAGATGTTTGGGCCTCCCGTATCTGGAGCTCTGGCGTATCTGGAGCAGGACGTGCACGTGCGTGTGGTTCGAAAGTGACGTCGGGCGCCTCGTCAGACTTTTGAGGCTGGGACGAGATGGGCTCATAAAAAAATGAGTTCATGCTAATCGGGTTGGGGATTGGTTTATTCTCCCAGGACGCCTCGAGTCCTTCATTTTCTCTGCTGCTCGGCTCGTCATCTGGGGACCGACCTGCTCGAGAAACGTCCTGAAACACGGAACTGTGAGGTTCAGGCTCACTAAACACCTGATGGTGAGACTGAACCTCACAGTTCTGTGTGCGAGTGTGTGTGTGTGTGTGTGTGTGTGTGTGTGTGTGTGTGTGTGTGTATGTGTGTGTGTGTGTTGCCACTAATGGCTGAAATATTGCCCAAGTGGTGCTAAACAACAACTCATACTCGTACTCGTGTGTGTGTCAGTGTGTCATAGGCAATCAGATGATATTGATTTCAGGAGATAGGAGGAGATGTAGGACGGGGACTCGCTCATATCGGCTGATCGATGAACGTTTCTATGCATTAGCACCTCACGCAACGTCTCTGATTTCAGAACACTGACATCACACCGCATTCCGCTTTCACACACTGCAGGAACTCTCTCTCTCTCTCTCACATCCTCTCTCTCTCTCTCTCTCTCTCCCTCTCACATCCTCTCTCATCTTTATCAATTCTCTGTCTATCTTTCCTCTGTCATGACCATTTCAAACAACCTCAACCCCATTTTTTAAATTATTATTATTTTGCATTATGCCCCATCTGAAAACGTGCCTCTTCTAGCTCCACCTTCTTTACCTCTTTACAATTCTTGTTTTCATTGTTCCTATGTAGTGGCACTTTACAGCTAATGTCTCTCTCTCTCTCTCTCTCTCTCTCTCTCGCTCTCTCTCTCGCTCTCTCTCGCTCTCTCTCTCCCTCTCCCTCTCTCTCCCTCTATCTCTCTCTCTCTCTCTCTCTCTCTCTCTCTCTCTCCCCCCCCCCCCTTCCCTATCTGTTGTATGTGGCGCCCTCTGTTGGCAGGATGGTGCCACCTTCCCATTTTCCTTTTTCCCTCTAGAGTGGAAGCACAGTATGTGTCGGTATCTCTCTCAGCCAGTCGAGCGCTTGATGTATTAATTAATTAATTAATTAATTAATTCATTCATTCATTTCTTTGTTAAATCGCTTAATCCTAACAGCGCGGTGGCGACGAGGCTAGATCCCGGCCGACTCTGGGCATATGCAGGGTACACCCCGAACAGCTCATCAGTCCATTTCAATGCCACCCATTCCCACTGACCCCAAGCAGCCGTCTGGAGCAGCCACTCGGTTTAATGTGTCTGCCTTTGGCCTGTGGGAGGAAACTGGAGTACCTTGGAGGAAATTTGTGCAAGCACGTGGAGAACACAGAAAGGCCCCCAAACCCTGAAGCTTCTGGCTATGAGGCGGAGCTGCTGACCAGTACACCGCCCTGCTGCCCGTACTTGATTATAACTGCAGAAAGCTGCCTTTTTTTCTTCTTCTTTTTAGGAGTCTCCATCCTCTGGGTTTCCTGATCAACACAATTCAATTTAAACACAGGGATCCCTCACTTTTGCCGGTTAATGGCGGTTGAGACCTGACGCGAACACCGAATTTCCGCAAAGTAGGATCGACCCCCCTCTAACTGACACATACGTACATGTATATGTGTATATAATATAAAAAAAATACATATTCAACACTATAAATGCTTATAATAACAATTACACATTCAAAAATAATGCATAAGATGTAAATAAAAT
>JAQNCB010000003.1:4135556-4149331 GCA_030068295.1 Euristhmus nudiceps
AAAGAAAAGTTAAATAGTGTGAAAAAAAGCTCAAAGGTGAGCAGGAGCTGCTGAACAGGCAGCCACTCGCGCGGCGCGGGAAGAGCGTATAATATGTATGAAGAGTTTCCGTTTCTTGGCCATTAAAGATTAATATATTCGTTATGTGTTACTAATTCGTAGACATGCTTTCAGATTCCAGACAGCCACAAAGTAAATGTTTATATTTGTTTTTTTTTTTCTGTGAAGCAAATAAGACGAAGCAAAAAAGAGAACCATACAAATAAATATCAGGGTATATTAATACATATATAGGTAATGTTTATGCTTGGCCAGTGAATGGTGCCATTTCTTGAATATGCAACCATGAAAAAAAATCAGCTGCAAAATTAGCTTTTCTCTTCTTTTCTACTTTAGTAGTTTTTAACTACTAGAGATTATTTCCAATAATAATAATAATAATAATAATAATAATAATAAAGTGGTATTTTAAAGTAAAATGAAAGGTACTCTCCTTTTATACTGAAAATATGTACATCTTCGTAGATCCAATCTGCTGAAATACGTTCGATAGTTTCGGTTTGAAAACCGGTTAGTGTGAAATCATGAGACTAGGACTTGGCACACCAGTTCCAATAAGGCAAGATAATGGCAATAATAACACTATACAGATATCAAACAATTCAGATATAAACTACTGAACCTCTGAATAAAATAAGGCTCTGCACGCAATACAACATTATATTTACATACATCCCACAGCTGTCTCCTGGTATATGTGAACACATGGTACATCTACCTGTACGTTTCATGCGCAGCACTTCTGTGTTAACTATTTATTCAAGGTCATTTCTGCTTCATTTTTTGTAGTACCATGGCGCCCCCTTGTTTGAGGACTTGGTACTCTTTTTTTTTTTTTCCACAGAAATCGGTAATAACAAAAGCTCATTTTGATCCACATAGACGTACTCTATGTAGGCAAGCTTCTATTAAGTTTGGGTTTAATTCCACTTTATTTTTTTTCAGCAGCTGTACAGTTATACCAATAATATCAGTATCATCTGACTGGACTGTGGCTAGACCGCCCCATACACAACAAGTGGCATTGCACTTTCTGTTCTGGCTCCTTTCCGTTATAGTCAGCATTAAGGGTTTCAGCAGTTTGTGCTACAGAAGCTCTTCAGTGGGATAAGATCAGATGTTCTAACCTTCAGTCTCCTCACACGTTAGTGAACTAGGATTATGCAAAAACTACTAAACCGATCTTCACCAAAGTTATTTGTGTGATACCAGTCTGGATCTGGCAAGAACCTGTAACAGTTTGGAACAGATTTGGCTCATAATCCAAATCCAGGAATGTATTAAAAGATTTTTACTGTTAGCAGGAAAACTAGTCAAAACTATTGATGTGATTTTCATCAAACTCAGTGCAGAGGTGAGGCCTGAGCCTGGGCCTGGATAGAACCCATTACAATTTGGATCACAACCCAATCTGGGAATTTATGAAAGGATTTTATCTACTAGCAAGATTGCATAAAAAACTACTGTTCTGGTGTTCATCAAACTTGACGGAGGTCTGGGATATGGGTCGGGAAAAAAATGATTACATTTTAAAGCAGATTCATATCACAATCCGCTTCCAGTGGTTTCTGATAGATTAGGTTTCGCCTAATAGCAGGATTACATATAAACTACTGTATCAATTCTTATTAAACTTGGTGGAGTGGTGGGCTATGGACCTAGAAAGAACCCATGAAAATTTGGAGCAAAATCCAGGAATTTATTAAGGATTATACACAAGCACTCACAAATACCCACTTACTGCCATTGGCCTATACACATTTCCTCAAGACAGAGGTTCGTACACTGTCCCAGTGCTTTTTTTCCCAGGTTAATCTCTATACAGTGGAACCTCGAGATACGAAAGCTTCAGTATACACGAAAAATTCATTTTATGAAATGATATGCAAAAAGTTTTTTCGCTTCATTTTACAAAAAATTATTCAGCATACGAAAGAAACGGAACACAATTTCCCATCATGCCCAGTACCATGAGTCTGCTCTTCCTCTCCAGTCCAGGCAGTGGTGATAATACACCGCCAAAAAAGGAAAAGAAAAAGAAGAAGAAGCATGCGATGTGTTTTAAGTGCAAATAAGTTTAATTCTTCCTGCCATTTATTTTCTGCCTGTTTTATTATTTTCTTTGCCCTCCGACTCGCTACTTTTGCTTTCGGACATCGTCTCACTCGAAAGGTACGGTTCCACATTTTCCTATTATTTATTTATTTATTTTGCATTATGTTCTATCATTTACTTCATTTACAGGTATTAACGGTTAGGTTAGGTATACTGAATGGTGCAAATGTATTTGGCTCTTATTTCATTCTGGTTTTACCCTTATTAGAAAATATAATGTGGTGTTTTTGTAGAGCTTGGAACAAATTAGGCGATTTACATGTAAAATGCGATTCATTATACGAAAAAAATCATGATACGAAAGCCACTCCAGAACGGATTAATTAATTAATGAGGTACCACTCCATTTGGCAAATTCCCTTCAGATATTTTGCCTAGTGATACTTTCATTTGTAGGACAACCACTCGATAACAGAATCGCCTTGATCTTAGCTTTCGCCCTAAAGCTAACACAACCTTAAACTTAATCCTAAAATTATGGAATATGTCCATAGTTAGCAAAAACAAAGAAAAACCACTCCAGGCTAAAAAGCACAGGACATGCATTACTTCCTCCTTCGGGTTAAAAACCACCACCACCACAACGACAACAACGGGTTCCGCAAATATAATTTTTACATATTACATTTTACATATAGGCTACTGTAGCTAACAAAAGTACCTTGCTGGGATGAAACATGTAAATACTAGTGAGGTGCTACAGTATGTGTGCCGGCTAAAATCAAGGCTGTTGTAAAATAGGCCACAGTGGAGATAGTCAGAAACTCAGTTTCCCCCACACTGTTGACACACAGAATCTGATGTTCTTTGTACACTGTTCTGGTCACAAGCTTCAGCAGTCAGTCAGATGTTTTGCAATTCCAGCCAAATGACTCCCTTTTTTTTTTAACAGAATCTAGAAAATGTTGAAAACCTGTCTCACGAAACTGCAGTGGAGATAATTCCAGGGTCCCTCAGTAGACAAGGGGTCGACAGAAACTCTCAGAAGTTTAAGTTGCCTAAAGTGAGGTTGCAGTTTGTTAAGATTACAGACTCGACCAGAGCACATCACCCAATTGTTTTCTGAAACACTTAATCCTACTAGGATAGACTGGAGCCTATCTCGGCCGACTCGAGGGGGGGTTGAAGGCGGGGTACACCCTGAACAGCTCGCCAGTCGACCGCAAGGCCGACACACACAAAGGTGGTTAGCATGTTCACCTCACAGCAAGAAGGTCCTGGGTTCGATTCCCAGCCTGGGCGTTTCTGTGTGGAGTTTGCATGGTCTCCCCGTGCTTGCGTGAGTTTCCTCCAGGTAGTCCGGTTTCCTCCCACAGCCCAAAAACATGCACAGCAGGCTAAATGGTTGTTCCAAATCACCCCTAGGTGTGTGTGTGAATGGTTGTGCGAGTGTCAGCCTTGTGATGGCATGGCGGGCTGTCCAGGGTGTACCCCGCCCTCGCCCAGAGTTGGCTGAGACAGGCGCCAGCCTCCCCAGGACCCCAATTAGGATTAAGCTGTTCAGAAAATGAATGAATGAATAATTAGGTGTGCTTTAGATACATGCCGAGTCTACACAGAAGAACGTCTTCATGATGCTTGGTGTGGCCATTGAGGCGGTGGCGGAACGGCGGTTAAGTCGTCTGGGTTACTGATCATAAGCTCAGCGGTTCCAGTCCCATCACTACTATTGGGCCATTGGCAAGTCCCTTAAACCTCAGCTGTATAAATGAGACAAACATGCAAGTCAGTCTGGATAAGGGCGCCTGCCAAATGCCCTACAAGTACAGTAACTGTAGCGTGAAGTTGAACAAGCTGTTGTAAACTCTTCAATCTGGCAACCCTGGTAGGCGCTGTACAGTAGTGCAGCGCGCGGACGGGAACGCAGCCACAAGAAGAGAGGTCGCTCGCGCTCCCTCTAACGGCACGCACTGTTTACTTGCTCCCACTGCGTGATTTATTAGCCGTCACGACACGGAACTGAGGTTGATGAAAAGTTTGCGGTTCGAGTTGAGTGGACGGACCGTCGGCCTCTGAGGAGAACCGCCGTCTTCAGGATCCGAAAACTTTATTTCCTCCCCTCGTCGAAGGAAGCGAACACACGGGTTCCGGTGGCCGCCGAACTGCCTCCCCCCCCACCCCCACATATCTTCGGATTCATTTTTGGACCTCGGTGTCCGGAGTCATGTTGGAAACATGCCTTGGGGTATTTCACGGCATTTTAAAACAACTTCCATGAAGAGCTTCTCTAATTTCAGACGGGAGTGTACACAGTGTCCCTGGGAGCAGGTTCAGCTGCGCGAGCTTTGACGGCGCGCGCTGCGTTTGTTTGAATAATAACGAAAATAACGGTCAACTTTTAATCGCCTCAGCGTCGAATCGCCATTTTGGACACCAAACATAACGCCGTGAGTGAGTTTTTATTTCGACCCTTCGCTGTTTTGACGTGGTTTGGGAAATATTTTTGGTTGGAAAGGGAAACCGAGCCTCTGTTCCAGAGCACACCGACCAGAGAGCGAGAGAGAAAATCTGCAAAGTTAGCAGAAAAGGAGGAATCCGAATCACGGAAATCGCTTTGCCTCCTCCTCTCTGACGCTCTGAAATGGATTTCATCAAGGCAACCCGCTTACTGTTGCACCTTTTGGACTGAGAGCAGGCTCCGGACACCGCCACTCCTCCAGAGCCCGCGGACTGAACTGAGGAATTATCCCGATAAGCAGCTTTACTCCACCAGAGCTGCCATGAAAAGGCGCCGGAGACTTCTCATTGGTTTCCTCAACTCGTCAGTGAAATTCCTGCATTGTCGCACCATGATATCACAGCAAGGCTCAAAACATTAACTTTCTTACACATTGGACCTCAAACCGTGGAAGTACCAGCGTTTTGTTTGCTTTTTCCCCCTGGTAATGGAGATGCTGGACTTTTCATGTCAGTAGCACAGAAATAAATAACTTGAGTGTTTCTCCCTAAGCGACTTGTAAATACTTTGGTGCGCGCATGCGCGAAGAGAGGGCACGTGACTCGCACCGGCGACTTTCAGGTGAGATCAGTACTGACGTGCATGTGTTATGTTGGTTCACTCACTTGTGCTGTACTCTTTAATCCTACATGGGTTGCGGGGATGCTGGAGCCTATCTCAGCCAACACTGGGTGAAGGCAGGGTACACCAAGAACAGCTGCTGGGCCATTACAGGGCAAACACACACACACACACACACACACACACACACACAAGACATTCACACTTACACCTAGGAGCATTTTGGAATAGCCAGTGAGCTTAATGTATGCGTCCTTTGATGGTGGGAGGAAACCCACGCAAGCACAGGGAGAACGTGCAAACTCCACGCAGGAACGCCGACAAGGGTCGAACAGAGGCCGGGTCCTTTCTCAGCCGACACCGGGTGAAGGCAAGGTATACCAAGAAGAGTCTGCTGAGCCGTTGTAGGGCATACACATAACCACTCACACACACGGTTGCGGCAATTTGGATGAGGCAATGTCTATTTATGCTGTGGGAGGAAACCAGAGTACCAGGAGGAAACCCACTCAAACACGGGGAACACATGCAGACCCCGCACAGAATCGTCCAAGAACTCGAACCCAAGACCTTCTTGCATTGAGGCGGATCTGCAAACCACTACAAGTAGGCTGGAATAGGCGCTAGCCATCCCCCCGTGACCCGAGTAGGATGAAGCAGTTTGGCAAATAAATGAAAGGATAGTTTAAAATGCACTTTTCAAGACACTGAAGGTTACCACCCCCCCCCCCCCAAAAAAAAAAACACAACGATGCCACAGTCAACATCACAAACCACAACAGTACCATTCCAACAGCTTCCAGTTCATGCCAGGCCTGTCTCAGTGGTTCCTGGGTTGTTCCTGGCCATCTGAGACCCTGGTGTAAAAGCTACACCTCCGTATACCTTATGTAGGAGACCTTCCTGTCCACATCCGATCTCCGTCCGCACTGATCTCCTTGGGCTTTTCCATTGTACTGTGTGCTGGTCGATCTAGTCAGTGCTGTCAGTCAGACCCTTTTTATTTTAGCACAGAGGCCACCAGCTGTAGACACTCATGATCACTAACAGGAAGTTAAAAGGCTTTGGGTCTGGCAAGTTAAAAGATGTTTTGGAGCTTTCGCCGTGACTGAATTTAATCTAAGTGGAACCTTGTGGTGATTTCAGAAAATCCTAAATAAATTCAAACTCATGCAAAAGCCATGTGTTGTATAACCATTCTACCCCAGGAAGGGATCCTTCATTTATTCATTTGCACAGCCGTTCAATCTTGCAAGGGTTTGCCAGGAGGCTGGGGCCTATCTCAGCCGACTCAGCGCAAAGGTGGGGTATGCCCTGAACAGCTCGCCAGTCCATCACAGGGACAACACGTATAACCATTCGCACTCACACCTTGGGGCAATCTCGAACAGACAGTTAGCTTAATGCACATGTTTTTGAACTTGCGGAGGAAACCAGGGTACCCAGAGGAAACGCACAGTTGGAACATGCAAACTCCAAGCAGAAAGGCACTCACCGAGCCCAGGACTTGAACCCAAGATCTTCTCGCTGTGAAGCAGTCATACCGTCCTCTATGCCACCGTGTAGCTCCTATTATAATTAAAAAAAAAAAGTTTATTGCCATGGCGACGGGGTCCACGATGTGTCTGTTTATACCCCTGACCCTAACTATACCGTACGTGTTGTGTTGCACTCGTATCTCTTCAACTTGTGCTGCTGTGTTTCTGCACAAATAGGGCAGTGGTGGCTTAGTGTATAAGGCGATGGGTTACTGATCCGAAGGTCAGCGGTTCAGGCCCCACTGTTGGGCCCTTGGGCAAGGCCCTTAACCCTCAATTGCTTAGTTGTATTAAAAAATGATAACTGTAATTTGCTCTGGATAAGATTGTCTACCAAATGCTATGAATGTACATCTTTTGTACTTCTTGGGTTGTTATGTAATATCTATGCTTCCTGATGAAATAATTTTCTCAAGAAACATCGCAACACATCTGGCCATGTGCTCGAGCGAGTGATGAAATGCTAGTTGGTAACATTCTCCGATTGCTTAGCAAACAACTTGTACTGACAAAGCGAGATGTAGGTTTGTGGGTTTGCTCTCCATTGTATCATTAGAGGTGAAGCTACTGGTTTGTACCATTCCATCATTATTTGTTTATTAATTTGGCCTGCACACAGAGCCCAAATGTTGACAGCTGGGTGGCAGGATTCAAGCTCCTAACATTCTGATCAGCAGTCCAAACTTCTAAATGATTGATTAACCAGTTCCTTGGTTGTTATGATGTAATGAAATCACAGCACACAACATAACTGTGTCCACCAGAACGTTATTCGTTTTCTACATACACATTGTAACTCTGCGTCCTCCAGAGCATTATTTGTTTTCTTCGTACGTGCACGTGACTGGATGAGATTTTCGCAACTTTATGCAAGTTAGGAATGATGTGCTAAAGAGGCAAATCCAAACACCGGGCTCAAACGATTACCACAGGACGTATGATGTTTGTGGCAAGAAGGTCCTGGGTTCAAACCCCGGGTCTGGCGAAGGCATTTCTCTATGGAAGTTGCTTGTTCTCCCTGTGCTTGCATGGGTTTACTCTGGGTGCTCTGGTTTTCTTCGACAGTCCTAGGACATGCATATTGAAACTAATTGGATATTCTTAACTTGGAGTGTTAATGGGTGTGTGTTTGTTGGCATTGCGATGGTCTAGCGTGCCGTTCAAGGTGTACCCCACCTTCTCCCGGAGTAAACCGGGACGCTCTCCAGCCTCCCTGCGACCCAAAAGAAAGGGTAAAGCGGTTTAGAAAATGAAATAAAATTCCCACCTATCATTACGTCTTGTGTTCTGTTGGACTCGGCGGTTTTTCAGTTCATTCTGTCATACTGTGTACAGATTCTCCGTAAATATGGCATCAATCAGCCATAACATTACAGACAGTATGACTGGCAGGTGAAGTGAATAAAATCGATTATTTCGTTACAGTGGTGACTACCAAGCAGTTGCTGTGTTGGAAACCCATAAGCAATTGTAACAATAAAGAGTTATAAATAAGTAACATGTACCTGTACACTAATACAATATCATATATTACCATTTATTATTATATGGCAAGGAGAGCACACGCAATCTGATTCGTCGAAGAGCAGTCAGTAAATCGCATATCCAGGCCTGGGCTTATCCGACAAGTAGCTTACCCGTTAGATAATCACACTATTTTCGTGATGCTTTGCTTTCCAAAGCTTCCTGAAGCTAATCGTTCAGAAATGCAGCTCAGGAGTGGAGTGCTTTACAGTAATGGTGGAGGTGAGGGGCTGTAGAAAAAGTGCACAACGTCATCAACCTTGAAACGGTTACTCAAGTTCATTGTCAAGCATTTTACAGAATATCCAACATGGTGTGTTTTTGTTACAATATGGATTCATTGCTTCCTTATTACAGGTACAGTCAATACAGGTACAGTGTTACACATTACAGTCTAAGAGAAGTATGGAAGTCAGAGATGGTGATTTCTGGAAGTGTTCCTGAGTCCATGCAGTGAGCTCCATGAGAGACGGATGCCTGTTTTTAAGGCAGTGCTGTCTAAGTATCACGTGCATCCAGTACTGATTTTCGGCCTCATCGCTTGTGCACAGAGATTTCTCCAGATTGTTAATCCTTTGATGATATTATATACTGTAGCTGATTAGATATTCAAAGTCTTTGCAATGTTATGTTGAGAAATATCATTCTGGAATTGTTTTACAATTTGTAGACGCGGATTAGTGCGGTCATGTCCAGCATTTCATCGCCCCTAATTTTTTGAGATGTGTTGCTGCCGGCAAATTCAAAATGAGTTAATTTTTTATGCAATTATAGTAAAGTGTCCCACATTCATCATTTGTTCTATTATTACCGTAATTAAATAATGGGTTTATGCAGGGTGGCAGGGCTCTCCCTTAGCGATTGGGTGAGAAGCTCAGCCATCCGGGAAGAGCTCGGAGTAGATCCGCTGCTCCTCTGTGTTGAGAGGAGCCAGTTCATGTGGCTCGGCCATTTGGTTAGAATGCCCCCTGAACGCCTCCCTGGTGTGGTGTTTCGGGCATGCCCCACCGGGAAGAGACCCCGGGGTCGACTATGTCTCTCGGCTGGTCTGGGAACGCCTCAGTGTACCCTGGGAAGTGCTGGAGGAAGTGGCGAGGGAGAAGGACGTCTGGACCTCACTGCTTAGGCTGCTGACCCCGGATCAAGCGGAGGAAGATGATGATGATGATGATGATGATGATGCTGAAGGTTTATGAGATTTGCAAATGATTGCATGTTGTTTTTATTTAAATTTTTGCGAAGTATTCCAGTCACACATTGGAAAATATAAAGAGAGTAAATTGTGCTGCGTTTTCTGAATCCCAGAGAACTTCTCCGCTTTTTGTTCTTTTACAGATTTAACCTGGAATTTTGTATAAAAAAATGCCAATTCTTTTATAAGTAGCCAAACCAAACCAGACCAGGTGCGCTTTAGGGCGATTAAACGGAGACCGGGGGTAGTTCTAATGAGAACAAGTGATGTTCCTATATTTAGACAGTTAAACTATTCAACAGACCTCAAAGCGAGTGAATAAAATAAAAAAAAAAGTCTTTGAAGGCCTTGAGGATATAGATGTGTTTATGCTTTTCCTAACTCGGCTTAATGTCAGGACTTGCTCACTAAGAGCCTCTTGGAGGAATAAAAAAATCGTCTCCTCATGCAGTGCCAATCTGAATTCCTGGAACGGATGGAAAGTCAAAAGCTTTTAAATGAAAAGCAGATAAATGCAACAGGAAAAAAAAATCAATAAGACACATGACTTATTCATGCATTATTGCAGGCTGCATACTTTTATTTTCAATCAGTCAGAATCTGAATACTTTATTGATCCCCGAGGAAATTGTGTAACCGGCTTTTCCTCATGGTGGTGTGCCGTTATTGTCCAGTGTGGGTTTATTGTGAGTGTAGGTCATGTTTATACCACCTGCTGGTTCTCTCTAACTCAGCATGGCGCTCTGCGTAACGAGCCATGTGCTCTAGAGCAACCGTAACCTTTAATTGTCATCCTGGTACATTAGGGGAAGGGTGATCTTGTGGGTTTGATGAGCATCAGCAATGACTGATGGTTGGGATCAGTGTTTGGGGATAATTGGTGATTGGTGTCGGGGATAATTGGTGATCAATGATTGATGTCGGGGATAATTGGTGATCAGTGATTGGTGTCGGGGATAATTGGTAATTGGTGAACAGAAGTAGTAGTTGTAATCAGTTTGAGAGTAAAAAGTAAATTAGGACAACAAGAGAAATGAGACTGCGCAACCTTGAGAAGGGTGGCACTTAAAAAGTGACTCCATTTCCTAGTCTTCACACTTTCTACAATTAGGGAAATACATAGTGTAGAAAACCCTGTTGCAACACTGACATTTACGCTGTACTTTAGATTAACATAGTGATTAAATAGTTCCCAGCCGAGTCTCAACATTTGAGTAAAGTGCATAACATGATCTTGTAAATAACGAGTTGTTGAGGTCCTTCATTGTGCTTGGAGTTGATTCTGCTTCACTCGTAAACATCTTCGCGAAACCTCGGCTAAGTGACTGGATGTGACGCTAATGTCTTTTTTTGCAGTTCCAACATTTTAAAGACGATTGCCAACACAAGCCGGCGCTGGATTAAAGGCCTACATGCTTTCGTTCAGACAGTAACGACAGGAATAAATCGGACATGCTGCTTATGTTTGCGGTCTGCGGTCGGACCAAAGCAAAGAAAATATGTGGGGTGGGGGGGATCAAAGGAAGGAGTCTGAGGATGTAATGAGTTAGAGAAGAGGAGAGTAGTTTATAGAAGTCACTTGAGTAATGACATACTTGTATGTTTGCAGATCTGCCCACTGAGACAAAGCGCACTCTGCTTCCTGCCAACATCGTCGCCGCCGAGGTAAACTCTGGAGGCTTGTTTCTTGGCGGGAGGTTTTTGGGAATAGGGATCCGTGCATTGAGGAATCTGCATTACTGAGATCTGTTGGAATGTGAGTGTATGGTTGGTACGTTTGGGTGGCCTCATTAGTATTATTTTTTGTGAATATCTGTTTTCTTAAAAGTGGTTAAGCAAACTTCTCCATCTCTGTGCTCTCTGACAGTGTTGGTGGTGCTAGTGATTGAGCATATTTTGGGGAATTTCATGGGTTTTTATCAGTCTGGACACATAATTCCTACCAGCATACTAGGATTCTTTTAGTGGAAAGTTGGGCAGAGATAACCAGGGTAAAAGAAAAAAATAATAATGATGATGATGATAATAATAAAAAAGATGTTTTTCCTGAGTGTGTGGGCAGAAAGGAATGATGTGAGAAAAAATATATTATGGTGGTGGCCATCACTGGGGTTGTTAACCATTTACAGCATTTGACGGACGCTCTTATCCATAAAAACTTTATAATTATCATTTTTGTACCGCGGGGGAATTGAAGGTTAAGGACCTTGTTCAAGGACCCAACAGTGGTGATCGAAGAACTGACCTTTGGGTCAGTGACCTATCGCCTTAACCACTAAGCCACCACTACCCTTCACCAAGCTGTCACTACAAAGTTAGACGGACACGATTGTGCAGAATCTTTATTTATAAATTTTTTCGGGGTGGTGCAGGGAAACATCAGCTGAGCTCCATGAAGGAGCCAAAGGTTGAAGTAGAAGAACACAAGTGTCCTCCACAGACCCCTGACCTCACACCCACCTGACATCTTTGAGATCAGACGTGCACACCCACACTCGAGTGGCTGAATGAACTCAAATACCCAGAGCTACACCACAACATCCAGCAACACACCTTCACAGCAGGGTGGAGCTTATTATAGCCGCAAAGAAGGGCGGAAACCGGAATGAGAGGTTTGAAAAGTTCACATGGATATGATGGTCGGGTGTCCACGTACTTTTAGCAGTTATGGAGCCAAAATTTCATTAATTCATTTATTCATTTGTCGAACCACTTAATCCTGCAAGTGTCAAGGGAGGGAGCCTATCTCAATCGACTGTGGGTGAAGGCGGGGTACACCCTGCCCCACTCGGCTCGTCAGTCCATCTATCTGCCAGCACACCCGTAACCATTCACAGTCACATTCGCACCTGCAGAACAGCCAGTTTGCCTAATGTGGGTGTCTTTGGACTGTAGGATGAAACCGGTGTACCAGGAGGCAACCCATGCAAGCACAAGGAGAACGTGCAAACTCCACACTTAATCAATCCCAGGGCTCGAACCCAGGACATTCTTGGCGTGAGGCAGTTGTGCGAACCACTACGCTACCGTGCTACCATTTTGTTTCCACCTGTTTCTAAGTTTAAGTCCTTTTGCTAATGTGTGCATGGTTCGGCATCATTCCCCCAAAGTCCAGCCAGGTTTCCCCCGACAGGTGTAATACAGGTTTCACACAATCTGCGAGATTAGCGGCGAGCTGCTCGTAGCTTATGTTTAACTCGAAATGGATAGAGGGATCCTGAAGCTTGGCTGTACTCTAAATAGCAAATAGTGTTTTCTAGTCCCGGTGCTTGTAACTGGCGCACTCGCACGCGCGTGAATGCACTGCACACTTCCTCACGATACTGCTGTGCTCGGGCACAGATATGGAAAACCACACGATGTTTTTTTTTTTTTTTTTGCTGGTTTTATTCTTTCCATGTGCTGCATGTGTTTGCATCATATGACTCTGGGATCTCCAGAACTTTCACGGAAGTCTCAGCCCTTCAAGTGAAACTTGCACAGCGCACTTCAGCAGATGTGCGCGATTGGCACGGGCCGAGTTTGTTGGCAGCTGTTCCTTCCGGAAACTTGACCTGCTGACTCATACGTCTTACAATGCTACAAAGGACGAGACTTCGGCCAAGAATCCAGGCCACAGTTCGGTTCATTCATTCATTATGGCAGCAATTTGAGCATGAGGACACATGACTATCAAACAGTCTTACTGAATGATTAGTCACAGGTTAGCAAGCGTCTTTCGGGAGAAGCAAAATAATTCACTTAATCCCTATTTGATAACGATGACGTACCCTCCAGACAGGAAGGATTTTTGTTGTTGCTCTTGTAAGTCATTTACAGAGGTATTGTGATCACCGGCAGTTTCTTTCTTTTTTTTTGCCAGTTTGTCTGTGAACAAAATCCTGACCACACCCATGTACAGATTTGCGTCAAATTTGGTAGGGACACTACTCTACCCAAGTGCCAGAGACGATATGATTTTGGGATGTCTGGGTCAAAGGTCAAAGCCAGAGCAAAGTCCAGAATCTTTGGAGTCAGAGCACTTGCAACTACGAAGCGAGTGCCAATTAGGCTCCTGCACCTACGTCATAAATACCACGTGACTTCCGTGTACGTCGCTATATTGCTGGTCAAACAAAAGAAAAAGCCACTACATCATTATCACTGATTACTGTCGAGCGAGAAGGATTACTGCACATATTCGGAGACAATGACTGTGAATCCAGATATGAGAGTGTTATCTGAAGTTGTGCAGCACCTCGAAGGCGACGGAAGAGCGAGGTATCTCGAAAAACTGAATATTCTCGGTATCGAAGATCCGTATTTGATGCCCGGAACAATGTTTTCG
>JAQNCB010000003.1:4255087-4265976 GCA_030068295.1 Euristhmus nudiceps
GTGTGTGTGTGTGTGTGTGTGTGTGTGTGTGTGTGTGTGTGTGTGTGTGTGTGTGTGTGTGTGTGTGTGAGAGAGTACGTCAAGCCCAACAAATTAGCTGATGCACAGTGCCATGATTTAATCCTGAATGATTAGTCCTTGCAGTCCGTCTGCCACAAATTAAATTTCCCAGAATTCCATGCCACCACCATTTACTCCAGCATCCATACCTGAACTGCATTTCCCAGCATGCTCATTAGAATGAACTTCCACCATCTCTACACAATTACTAACACAACACACCAGCTCATCATAACTGCCCCCCCTTTTTAAGACTGTGACTCCGCCCACTGCGTAATTAATACAAAACAAACAAGTTATGAAAGGCGGCAACGGTTAGCACGTCCGCCTCACAGCAAGAAGGTCCTGGGTCCGATTCCCGGGTTCAGGCATCTCTGTGGAGTTTCCATGTTCCCCCTGTGCTTGCTTGGGTTTCCTCCGGGTGCTCCGGTTTCCTCCAGAAACATCTACACTGAGCTAATCGGCTGTTTCAAATCGCCCCTAGGTTTGAGAGTGTGAATAGTTTTGTGTGTGTGTCTGTGTTGGTCGTACGATGGCCTGGCGAGCTGTTCTGGTGCACCCTGCCCTCTCTCGGGGTCGGTTGAGATAGGCTTCAGCCTCACAGAAACCCTAGTCGGGTAAACTTGGTACATGTGACGGTTTGAGAGTGAAAAGGAGGAAGTGTTTGGATCGTCTCAAACAGGAAGTTGGTCCCGATGCTCTTGGCCCCGCCTACTCATACCGAGCCGTTTCTGAGATCAGAAACACCTTTTCTTTATCTTTAATTAATACAGAGGAATCAGACGATCGGTACGTTTCATTAAGGTTTGCACACTTCCAGGTGTATATCTGATCTCTGTGCTTCCTCTTGCTTCAGATGGCACGGATAAGGAGGATGCTTATCCAGACCAGTCTTGTGGCTCCGTGGGGAACCACAGGGGGGCGGTGTTGCACACACGCTGGGACGAGCTATGCAGAAGCGTCAGCGCCGCCTCTCTGTGCAGCGAGGACGAGATCAGACACTCGGGATCTTTTACGAGGGTTCGAGACGTCTGCTCTTCGGAAGTGAGGGAGTACGTCCCCACTGTGGTCAGCCTCCTCCCCACCGGCACGGAAGAACCGGGAGATCCTCCGTACACAGGTACAGAGAGAGGAAGAAGGATGGTAAGAGTGAGAGCAAGTCGGGAGAATCGAATTTATCTGTTGTGGACGATGATAGAATGGACCACACCTCCTTCAGTGAGACTGATGGCTTCAGAAGCCACACCTCCTTCACTGACACTGATACGAAGGCGACACTTCCTTCAGTCGGACTGACGGACGCACACGCCACACATACTCTGACTGATACACACAGAAGCCACACCCCTTTTATTTTACTCACGGAGAAGGTTTACATCAGGGGTCACCAACCTTTTTGAGGCTGAGGGCGACTTCATGGGCACTGAGTAGTACGAAGGGCTACACTCGACCTGTTTACTACAAACATCTTAAATGACAAAACTGCACGGATCACTATAATAATAATAATAATAATAATAATAATAACAGTAGTTATTATAAGAGATTGCTCATATATCAATGGTAATTATTTTCGATAAATTATAATCAATGATTTACACAACAATATGATAAGAAAAACATGTTTAAACATGAATGATTTATTTATGAATTATTTATTCTGTGACAGGTTCTGAAGTGCTGATCCACATTGTGCCGCTTTGAAATCGCCACCTTAGCGCCACAAATAAGGCACACACACACTTATCTCATATTGATGTCAAAAAAGAACTCCTCTTCCCAGTCTTTGTTAAAAACATATGTTTTTTTTCTCTTCTCAGCCATGTTTTTTAGCGCAGTATAATCAATGATGTATTAGCGAGCAAAAGCGGGGTTCATTGTCAAGCGCAGGTGAACTATGACCTCGAACTATACATGTGTGTGTGTATATATATATATAATGTGAATATATATGTGTGAAACTTTCAATAGAATTTACATAAGGCGCAGCATTTTTTTTTTTTTTGCGAATCATAAGGGCTATTTTTAGAACAAATCCAGCGGGCGACTGAAAACGGGCGACCGGGTGCCCGCGGGCATAGGGTGGGTGACCCCTGGTTTACATGGTACTCTGTGTGTTGTTATTAATAAGGCTGATGAAAGATTATTCTCCAACTCTGTTTATTCTGTTTTTTCTCGGTGTATCAGGCCCCCTGAATGTCTCAGGGTTGTACGGCTGCTGGTCCGAGCGCAGACCGAGTCAGTACCCGGAGAGTCCGAGATGCTTATCGGCATCAGCACACGCGTGCCATCGTCATCGCCAGCGCGGCGCGAGTTCTGTGGAGAAACCAGGCAGTCTCCAGTCCCGTCTCGAACTGCTGCAGTCCCAGCTGAACCGGTCAGAACACACACACACACACACACACACACACACACACACCGTGTTGTTTATACTTTTCTATTTCCTTCCTCCATCTCTGTGGTTTTGTTGCTGCGTGCTGCTCGTCATGCCTCTCTTTCTGTTTCCTGTTTCCTCCATATTTACTTATTTTTTTCTCTCTCCGCATGCAGACTGGAGACGCGGATGACGGCTGACATCAACGTGATCCTGCAGCTGCTCCAGCGACAGACGGCTCAAGTGCCGCCCGCTTACAGCTCTGTGTCTCCAGACTCGACGGTCCATCACACCGCGTCTCCTTCCGACCCGTACGGGGCTCCGAATCCCCACCCTGCTCCTACTGTACCCGCCACAGAGCTAACGCACACCTCCACCAACGACGTGAGTGTAAACCCAGTTCCTGCGTGCTTAAGGTGTAGAGAAGCACAAACACGGACCACGTACGCATTTTAAATAGAACCGGCGGAACTCAGGAGGCCAAGCCTTTAGCGAGGAGACCTTCTGCAGCCTCTCACACACTCACTCATTTCCCGGATCGCGGAAAGGGCAGAGCCTATCTCGGCCAACACACTGAATAGCTCGCCAAGCCTTTGCAGGACCAATAGACACAGCCATTCACTCTCACCGTGTGTCAGCCGCATGTGTTTGGACCGTTGGAGGAAACCAGGGTTCCCATATGAAACCTGTGCATGCACGGGAAGAACATGTATTCTCCGAGCCTGGGACTCGAACCCAGGTCCTTCTTGTTGTGAGACGGACGTGTTAACCACTGCGCCGCCTGAATAGAATAAGTTGCGTTATATCTCTGTGAGAAGCACTTTAATTGCTTTGATTCGTATCCGGAATCGTGTTTTGTCCCACAACTGATAAAGCAATGTTGTTTCAGGGTGTTCTTTCACATGGAGAAGGTTGGAATTATGATGTGTGGTTTATATAACTCCAATTACACAATCTATACGAATCTATACAGCGTCACGGAGAGAAAACTGTTTCTTGAATGGTGCGGTGTGAGGATTTAGCGGCATCTAGTGGTGAGACTGCAGATTGCAACCAATTGAGCTTTCCTGCCCTTTGAACCCTGCGTGGTTTGAGGCGACAGCGCAAAATGGCGGCCTCTGTTAGTGAAACCCCGCCCCCGTATAAATATGAAAACTTATTCTAATGTTCAATGTACAAAATTATAGATTAATAAAAACTTATTTATTGATTTGATTTAATTTCCGCTAATAGCTGGGCGGTGCGGCGGTGTAGTGATCAGCACGTCCGCCTGACAGTGAGGCGGTGCCAGGATCGAGGGAGTTTCTGTGCGGAGTTGCGAGGTTTCCTCTGAGTATTTCAGTTTCCTCCAACAGTCCAAAGGCATGTATGTTAGGCTAATCAGCCGTTTCAAATTGCCCCTTGGTGTGAGCATGGAGGGTTGTGCGTGTGGACGTGTTGTCATCTGATGGTCTGGCGAGCTGTTCAGGGCGTACCCCAACTTCGCTCAGTCAGCCGAGATAGGCTCCGGTCTCTCCACGTCCCTGGTAAAATGATGCAGTTTGGTGAGTGAACGAACGAGTGAGGTACACCCTGAACAGCTCACCAGACCATTACAGGACCAACACTCACTCACACTGTTTTTTCCTATTGTGTGATCTGAGATTTACTTTTATTGACCGTATTGTATTTGGTTAAATCCTCTCCACCCCTCAGAGTCCTGAGTCGGACAGCCCCAACCCGGAGTCTCAGACGTCCCTGTCCAGCGGCGTCCACCTCACCGTAGACGACACCGCGTCCACGTGCCCGGAGGCCGACAGCAAACCGTCCATCCCCGCAAATTTCGACATCCCTGGACACCTCCCTCCTCACCTCACTGTACGATTCCCTTCTCTACCCGAGCACCTGGAGAGCCCGGGCCGCCCGGAGGACGCACCACCGACCCAGATGCACCTGTCCGACCCAGGGCTCCCGGGTAGCTAGAGTCCCGAACAGACTGCACTCTCTTCTCATTTCTTCACTGGACCTTGTGTGTGTGTGTGTGCGTGTGTGAGAGAGAGAGAAACACTCGCTTGAATGATGAATACGCCGGCCAGAACCGGGCCGCTGTCCTCCTCCTGTCCTTCATCTCTCAGATCATCTGGAAACCACGAGTTTCAAACGGAGAGGAAGCTGCTACTCGCGGACGCCGGTTAATCCGCATCGGGCCGAGCAACTCTGAAGCACACGTTTGTATCTCGGACTGTCGGTGGAACGAGGCATGTACGTTGTGGTACCGGGGCCCAGTGCTGCCTATAAAGGACACGGAACCGCAGGACTGAAATACAGGAAGGTTTTCAAAATGAGAGATCATTCGCCAAACCAAATGATCCTCTCAGGGGTGCTGGCGCCCATCTCCGCCGACTCCGGCCGAGGGCAGGGTACACCTCTGAACAGACCATTACAGGGCCAAAACATACACTACCACTCCCAGTCAGACCTCAGGCCAATCTGGAACTACCAATCAGCCTACTGTGCACGTTTTTCAAACGGTGGGAGGAAACCGATGTACCCAGAGAAAACCCAAGTAAACCCTGAACAGAGACGAGCCGAGCCCAGGACTCGAACCCAGGACCTTCCCGCTGCGAGGTGGACGTTCTTCTCGAACACTTTTATATTTATTCCCTGAAGGCGGAGACGAACGATCTGTTGGATGACGATGCGTGTGATGACTGTTGATGTTTATTTATTGACGCTGTAGAGATTTATTTATTTAATAACGGATGTATTTTTAGACCCAAAGTGAAGCGATTTATAATCGGAACTGATTTTGGATTAAACCTCGTGTCTCCTCCATCTTTTACAAGCTCGAGCTGAATTATGGATTTATAATTACACATTCAGTTTATTCATTTTACTTGAAGCTCCTCCCTCTCATTCACTCCCCCTTTTTCCCCCCTCCCTCATTCTCCATTCCCTCTCTCTTATTCTCTCTGTCCCTCCCTCCATCTTTTTATTTAATCTTCCCCTCCTTTTTCCATCCCATTCTTTCCCCCCTTTTTTTCTTTCTCTCCCTCCCTGCCTCTCTTCTCTCACTCTCCCTTTACTTTCCTCCCTCCTCTTCTTCACTCTCCCATCTTCCTCTCATTGTCCCTCCTTTTCTTCTTTACATTGATCCTTCCTCTCCTTCTCTCTCTGAACACTTTGGGGAATCCTCTATGCTGTGAGACTCCCAGAGCAGTTATCAGCACCGGTGCGAGTTTGTTTGTTGTTTCGGTTCTGTTCGCGTTTCCACTTCTTGTCTTCAGATCTCTGAGAGTTTAGAGAACGTTCTTTAGAACACCGACCCTCACAGAAACCCCAACCTGCCCCTCCAACCCCACCCCACCGATCCGAACTCCTGCCACTGTGTCTGTCATGTTTGTCAGTGAACTACAGAAGCACGTGTTCAGGGTGTGGACCGGTTTAATCTCGTTATTCTAGAGAATTAAATACGAAGTGACCCGAGCTGGGGTCAGTCATGAAGGAGTCGACTCAAAGAGCGCGGTCGTGTGAGAGTACAGCGGGAGAGTCGTTGTGCCGCGGTGTGTTTGAAATGTGAAACGTGTGTGTAGTGGAGGCTTTACACTCCATGCTGTTGAACGATGGAGATATGAAGGCTGTAGCTGTACGTCAGATCCAACCACAAGCCTTTACGAGACTGTTAAAGGTTGTTTTTTAAAAAAATAAAATAAAAAATAAAGGCACAAAACTAACTTTTTTTTTTTTTTAGAATAAATATTTTACCACAGCAAAATCAGCGCTTATGTTTATTTCCTAAACATGTCACCATCATATCAGTCCAACAAAGAACACCTCAAATATCAGACGTATCTAACGCTGCTCGAACACTGACGACCTCATGACACATGGCAGGAAGGAAACGGTTCGTCGAAGTCGAGGTGTTGGAGGCTGGAAAAACGAGCAAGTGTAAGGATTCGACTCCAAAACGTCCGGTGTTGGGGCGTCTCCCGGTACACGGGGGTAAGTATCTACCAAAGATGGTCTGAGGAAGAACAACCAGTAAACCGGAGGAGTGTCAGGGTACCCAGAGGTCACGCGGGAGTGAAGGCGAGTACGTCTGATCCGATCCCACAGAAACGCCACCGGAGAACCAACTGCTAAAACTATCGATGCAGACGATAACAGACGGGAGTCAGAACACAGTGCAGCATGCTGGGTATCGGTTCTTAAATTTCAGGACGATAGACGAGTTTAGATACGACAGAATGGAGCGCAATCTAAACATTTTAAATCCAGGTTTGATTGGCAGATGAGGTACAATTATGCTGCCCCCTTGTGGCCTGTTCCGCAATTAGTTCCAAGTGTTTTTTTTTTTTTCTTTCTGGCGCATTATGGGTGATATCCGCCTCCCTGCACCATAACGCAACACTTAAAAAAAAAAAAAGAAAAGAAAAAATCCCCTATAAAACCCTACCAGATCGAGATCACACAAGTTTTTCATCAGTTCTTCGTTGACCCCAGCCCCGTATTTGGAAAAAAAAATCATGGAAATCCATGTACAGTGATCCCTCGCTACTTCGCGCTTCAGTTGCTGCGGCCTGAGTGCATCACGGATTTTGCAAAAATATTAATCGAAAAATAAGGAAATTAATGAAAAAGTTAAGGGAAATGCAGCAAGGTCACTACCGACTCGGTTCTGAAATCTCACAAGCTAATTGGTCGAGATGAATTTCCCAGCATCCGCGTAACTCTACACCGAAGAAGCAGAAGTCAAGTGGCAAAGTGAGTCGAGTCGAAGTACAATTATGTTAAAAGTTCTAAAAAGCACATTTCTTACACTTTATTTACATCCATGTACAATTACACATGCCGTATTTTATATTATTTATATTTTATTTACATCTTATGCATTGTGTTTGAATGTTTAATTGTTATTATAAGCATTTATAGCATTGAATATGTATTTATTGATATTATATACACATATACATGTACGTCAGTCGTGGTCGATCCTACTTCGCGGAAATTCGGCGTTCCCGTCGGGTCTCGACCCCATTAACCGCCAAAAGTGAGGGATCCCTGTATTACTTTAAGTTATTACGGTCTCAGACAGACGTGACCCCTCTCAGACCCCCACTTCCCTTTCATGGAGAGCATTCGATGCTCTTCAGCAGTCGAGGCTCGTCAGACAAAAGACTCGAGCGAGGCCTGCGTGGAAGAACAATGCAACTTTATTAATAGAAAAACATTGCAGCCGGGCACACAGATGGAATCACGTACACACACTTTCGGAGAGGACTGAAAAGTCCGTCCTGAAACCGTGACAACAGGCTTGCTCATGGGCAGACTGCAAATAACGGTGAATCGGTATGCGAAACTCACACGAACGCCTGCCCCTGGCTTATTTATAATATTTATATATGTATGTACATCTCTCACAGCGAGCACAAACATGCTTCAATCAAAATTAAAAATAAAAATAAACAGGGAGTGAACTTCTAAAGGTTTAGGGGCGGCATGGAAAAGCGATTGGCCCTTCGGGACACCCACTCGTACATGAAACACAAAAACACTGTTCCGCCTTCCGCAGTACACGAGCGGGGCTGCGTCTGGGGTCCATTTAATCGGTTCCCTTCCAGGACTACGCGGAAACTGGGACGACGGACTCTTCTAAATGAGGTGACGGGTGCTTCACAAAACTTATTGGCAGTTTCCTCCCTTCTCGCTCGAACCACAAGTTCCTCTGGTCAACCGTCTTCTCCGTCCGTCCCAGGGCTCTTAGTTGCACATCGATGATCACGGATTACACGAAAGCAGCCCTCCTGGAAGCGCCGCTCTGCGGCATATAAACACCTCGCCCCCTTATATAACTACCTGACACTCCCGCACACATCAGCAGCCGACGCCGCGCCATGTGACCCTTCAGAGGAAACGGCGTCTCGTTCCACTTAAAGTTTCCTCATAAAGTTTCCACGCATCTCTCCAACCATGAGACGCGACTGAAGGGAAACGAGGATGCAGCGTAAAGGTTTTGAGAAGCACCCAATGATTCTGTTGCTATCACGACAAAGGATCGCCGTGAACGATGCCAAGGGTTTTGAGGATCCTTGAAAGGGGAAGGAAAAATGACCGTATTTTGCTCGACGTACATAATTATTTCCTACAGCAACCGAGGGCGGGGCAGATGCAGGGCGAGAAATCTTCTGCTTTAATTTATTACATGAAATAATATACAGATTTAATTTACAAGACCCTTCAGCACCATCCTGTTCAAAATGTAACCCTTCGTAAACCAGCACCGCAGCGGCACTCGTTACATCATGTGGGCGTGGCAATCTGAGAGCCCCGGCGCGAACATCACGGTGGGCTTTTGTTTTCGTTTGTAAAAAATTTACCACCATTTTATTTCATGAAGAAACGAGGCACCGCTTGGAGCGTCTCTCGGTGCTGCTACCTACGGACGAGTCTCCGGTTTTTATTTGAAATGCAGGACGCCTTACGACATGTTACATCTCGATTTAAAAAAAAAATAAAATAAAAAAAAAAAAAAGACGACCTCCGGTGTCTGAATGCAGAACTCTGTACACACACCGTCGCAGCAGAACGGCACCGTGAACCAAAACGGGAGGATCCGAACGGCTCGAACACAAACACGTCAAGACGTACTAATGAAACTCACACACTCATGTACACACCTATAAACACACACACACACACAACCCCAGAATCCTGTCCGTTAGCCGAGTCCTCCTGCCATCTCCACTCCTCTGCAGCAGCACAGAAACCAGACCCCTGCGGCCGCTCCAGGTCCGGCTCCTGCTGTGGCACCGCTGTCGTGGCTCTCGCTGGGACTGGCCCCGCTCTCGGTGGTGGTGGTGGTGGTTGGAGAGCTCGGGTCAGCAGCAGCGGTGGCCTCGGCGGCGCTGTTAAACACGCAGGATCTCCAGGCAGTTGTTGTAGCAGATGGCGATCCAGTCGGGTTGAGTGGAGGCCCACTGCACGTTATTGATCTCGCCCTCGGCTGTGTACGCCAGGATGGGGTCCTCGATGGCACGTGGCATCTGCTGGATGTCCCAGATCAGGGCTTGGTGATCATCCGCTAGAGAGAGAGAGAGAGAGAGAGAGAAGGGGGTAGAGAGAGGTAGAGAGAGAGAGAGAGAGAGAGAGAGAGAGAGAGATGAAGAACTTACTCAGCTCTCAGAACCATATATTAGCGCCACGCAGCTGCCACGTTGTCATCGTTCATGACCTTTCTGACCGTCATTATTTTAAATATTAAACTGAACCGCCCTGAGGCTGTTGCACCGCGCCGCCTTCACGTTTGGAACTGCTGTCAGAACCGCCCCCTGTGTGGATCCTTCTTAAAACAAAGTGGTAGCACCGAGTGCGCGCGTCATCCCACCTTACAGCATGGAGCACCGAGGGGGCGGGGCTGCACTGTACAACGATACCAGACCCGCATGTACATGTGTGTGTGTGTGTGTTACCTGCAGTACAGATGTGGCAGGAGGAGTGCGGCGCCCAGGCGATGCCATTCACACAGGCGCGGTGGTTGTTGAGTCGAGCCACCGGCGTGCACGGCACACGCACGTCCAGTATAACCACCTGAGAACACAGGGCCCCCGAGTGACTGTTAACGCTTCAGCCCCTCACTGAACCAGTCCTAAACCCCCACCTTAAACACGCGCCGGGTTACCTCCATGCCATCCATCGCCATGGTAGCCAGGTAGTTGGGGTCCTGCTTGTTCCAGCAGAGGCGGAGCAGTGGGTGGTGCTGAGGATCCTCGTAGATGATGGTGCTGTGCTCCAGGTGACGGAGGTCAAACATGCGCACCGAGCCGTCCGCGCCAACCGACGCAAACATGTCACGCCCTCCGCCTGCACGGCTGAACGCAATATCGTACACCTACACGCACACGCGCACACACACACACACACACACACACACACACGGATATCCAGTACCAGCCGATCTTGTGCTCATATTGCGTAGGGAACCTTGTAGAAACCAGGTCTCACCTCCTTGTCGTGGGCGATGAGCTGGGTCTTGACGTGTCCGGACACCTGATTGACTCGCCCCAGCACCTGTCCCGTCTCCAAGCCCCAGATAGTGCAGGTGGTGTCGATACTGGAGGTGCCTGGAAGAGCCCAACAGACGTGTACGTAAGATTTAAGTAGAAACACCGCCTCAAACCGAGAGACAACTCTAAAGAGCTCTCTCAGGGCCGCACTGGTACTCGGTCCGAATGTGTTTAACAGGTTCTCACCCAGAAGGTTTGGATCCACCTCGTTCCAGTCGAAAGAGGTCAGGGGAGCACAGAAGTCCGAATTCTTGTTGTTGTTGAGGAGGCACTCCAGACGTGTCTCTGTATCATTCACCTGAGAGAGAGAGAGAAGGAGGGAGGATGAGTGAGAGAGAGAGAGAGAAGAGAGAGAGGGAGGGAAGAGAGAGAGAGAGAGAGAGAGAGAGAGAGAGAGAGAGAGAGAGAGCGAG
>JAQNCB010000003.1:4593223-4608444 GCA_030068295.1 Euristhmus nudiceps
CTGAGAGAGCGGATGTTAAGGAGACCGAAGCTGACTGAGGCGGAGTTATTCTTAGCCGCAGAGTTAGCCGACTTAGCGAGACTGGCTAGAGCACTGACATCAATACCCCGACCAGCGTTACTGCGGCGGCGGTGTGAGGTTGACCAGATCGTACTTATAGAGTTGGAACCATTGAATTAAAAAATGAATGAATGAATGAATGAATGGAAGACATGTGGTACGTCCACCTCACGGCAAGTGTTCTCCCCGTGCTTGCGTGGGTTTCCTCTGTGCACTCGGGTTTCCTCCCACCGTTCAAAGTATTAGGTTTAAGCGGCTGTTCCAAACTGTCCCTAGCTGTGAGTGTGGATGGTTGTGAGTGTGTTACCCTGTGATGGACTTGTCAGCTGTTCAGGATGTACCCCGCATTCGCCCAGAGTTGGCAGAGATAGGCTCCAGCCTCCCTATGACCATGTGAGAGGTGCGCTTTATGGCGTATTTTACTGGTTGTGGTGTAGTTGCTGCGTGCTACCGCTGGGTGTCAGTGTTGCTGCATAAATGACCTGCAAAAACTCCCCGAGGTTGTGGTTCTGCGGTGGACAGTGGCTTTACGAGGTTTTAAGTCAGGACAATGTAGGGGGAAACGAGGTACGAAGAAGAGATGTTCAGGCCGGGGTGTCCTACAGAGTCTCACAGATAAGTGGATCATTGTTATATTTATTTCTTGAGTTTGTTAGTTTATTCCTCCTCAGACAGTGTGGAGGGGAAGGTTGCAGCCATGCCTGGAGCCCAGCCAGTCGCACTGGGCAGAGTCGAGCATCTGGCCAGCTCTGATTGGCTCCTGGTTTCAACATGTGAGGCGTGTACTGTCCCACGGGCCTTGTGAGAATGACGCACGATTGGAGGAGATCAGCGAGGGAAGGTGGAGTCCTGTGGATGAGCTGATCTGAGCCGAGGGAGGAGAGGAGCGAACAGGGAGGAGGTGATCACCCTCACCCTGGGGTTCCCACTACAGCCTGCCAGAGACAGACACCCGGCACATGCTGCCCACAACTCTCTCTCTCTCTGTGTGTGTGTGTGTGTGTGTGTGTGTGTGTGTGTGTGTGTGAGAGAGAGAGAGAGAAAGAGAGAGATCAGTGTGAATTCTTTTAAGAAGCGCAGAAGTTCACTCCAAGCTCACACTTTAGATAGATAAATTGATTGACGAACAGACAGACATAGATAGATAGATAAACAAACAGATAAATGGATAGAAGATCAGATAGATAGATAGATAGATAGATAGATAGATAGATAGATAGATAGATAGATAGATAGATAGATAGATAGATAGATCAGACAGACAGATAGATAGATAAATGGATGGATGATCAGATAGATAGAAAGCTAAGAAAACAGACAGATAGCTTAATAATAAATGGATGGACGAACAGACAGACAGGTAGATCAATAGATAGATAGATAGATAGATAGATAAGCTAAGAAAACAGACAGACAGCTTAATAAATAAATGGATGGACGAACAGACAGACAGGTAGATCAATAGATAGATAGATAGATAAGCTAAGAAAACAGACAGACAGCTTAATAAATAAATGGATGGATAACCAGAGAGACAAGTAGATCAATAGAGATAGACAGAGATGGATAGATTGATAAACAAACAAATAAATGGATAGAATATCAGATAGATAGATAGCTACAGATAGATAGATAAATGGGTGGATGAACAGATAGATAGAAAGCTAAAAAACAGACGGACAGCTTAATAAATAAATGGATGGAGGAGCAGACAGGTAGATCAATAGATAGATAGATAGATAGATGGATGGACAGACAGATAGGTAGATAGACAGACAGAGAGGTGTGGGGGCGTGTCATAACCGATAACCAACCAATGAAATGGTCCGGCAGCGATCCGGTCCCCACCTGGCGACCCGTGCAGCTGTTTTCTTGCTCAGGTTTTTATTGTAACTGAAAGGAAGTGTGTGTTTGTTTGTTTGCTTGTTTTCCCACGATGCTCAAGAATATTACGGCAAGGTCGTGCCAGCCGAGCAGAAAGGAAGCGGACACTTTAATGTTTTCTGTGTTTATATCACTGGCCATTAATTAACAGGAATTACAAGCAACCAAAATTGCGAACATGTGAACATCTGTGCGCTCTGAGTCCTGGATTCCATCAGCGACACTGAGCTCATCTTCTGACACCGAGTTGAAGAGAGTAAAGCATCAGTCAAGCAAAGAGAGGCGGGAAAACGGCGTAGGAAAAGACACTGTTTAATTATAAGTGCTTTGAGAGAAACAGTATAAAAATGATTCACAGGATGTTAGACAATGGAGCAACTCAAAAAAAAAAAAAACAAGAAAGAAAAAACAGATTCAACTCATTAATGAAAGCATATACTTTCATAGTCGTTAAAATGTGCAAAGTGACAAAAACAACATTTAACGTTACATAAAACAGTAAAAACTATTTGTAAGAATTTTTTTTTTTCATTTTACTGTCCTTGCCAGACCTTTAATTTTTTTTTTTTAATTCATACAAAGATTCTAACGAGTAAACACTCAGCCTTCATTCCAGCTGGTTTTCCAGTTAAATGTTCCCACACCACCTCTCTGACCTTTAACCTTTCACCTCTCCCTCTAAATGACCAGGGATGATGTCGCATCAAAGCGGCTCTGAAGATCAAAAATCCCCATTTTTTTTTTCTTTTTTTAACAATCGAGTTAATCACAGATGACTAGATGTGTTGAGGTGTAATCGTTTGGCTCAATGACCCAGCAGGGGCCGTCGTGGGGTTTTAAATGCACAGTCTGAAATCTTTTCATTCTTTCAACATCCAGTGAGCTGCTGTTTCAGAGAACAACGCATTGTCATTAAAAAAGAAAATCGTACATTGATAAAATGGAGACGTTAATGTGGTTCAAATAGTCCTTAAAAGGAATTTCACCCATTTAAAAAAATATATATACATACACATACATATACATGTTCTGCTCATGTGGGTTTCCTCCTTGTACTCCAGTTTCCTCCTATAGTCCAAAAAGTCCAAAAACATGCACAGTCGGCTAACTGGCTGTTCCAAATCTCCCCTAGGTGTGTATGAGTGTCAATGTTTGTGTGAGTGTTGGCCCTACGATGGCCTGCCGATCTGTCCAGGATGTACCCCGCCCTCGCCCAGAGTTAGCTGACATGGGCACCAGCCTCCCCGTGACCCTAATTAGGATGAAGCAGCTTAGGAAATGAATGAAAAGTTTGAGTCAACTCTATGTACAGTCTGGGCTAGAAAGAAATCAGCCTCAACGTCTACTTCTTAGTGTTGTGTGTACAGTGGAACCTCGAGATACGAAAGCTTCAGTACACGAAAACTTCATTTTTATGAAACGATATCCAAAGGTTTCTTTGTACATTTTATGAAAAAATTATTCAGCATACGAAAGAAACAGAACACAATTTCCCATCATGCTCAGTACCATGATCCTGCTCTCCTATTGGTCAGTTTCTTTCCCATCATGCTCAGGACCATGATCCTGCTCTCCTATTGGTCAGTTTATTTCCCATCATGCTCAGGACCATGATCCTACTCTCCTATTGGTCAGTTTCTATCCCATCAAACATCAGTCAAGGGGAAGTTAGTCAAGATCCACACTCCAGTCCAGGTGGTGGCAGTATTACACCTTAAGTCGGTTTGTCAACCACCAAAAAAGGAAAAGAAGAACCCGATGAAACTTAAGTTGAAAGTTTCCTGCCATTTATTTTCTGCTGTTTTTTTATTTTCTTTGCCCTTCTCCTCGCCACTTTCGCTTTCGGACATTGCCTCAATTGAAAGGTAAGTTTCCACATTTTCCTATTATTTTTTCTTTTTTTTGCATTATGTTCTATTGTCTACTGCATTAACGGTTAGGTATACTGAACGATTCAAGTGTATTTATTTACTTATTTCATTCTGGTTTTACCCTTATTATAAAATTTAATTTGGTGTTTTTGTAGAGCTTGGAATGAATTAAGCGATTTACATGTAAAACGAGATTCATTCTACGAAAAAATCATGATACGAAAGCCACTCCGGAACGGATTAATTTCGTATCTCGAGGTTCCACTGTATTTTTTATTACTTACGACCACTATTGAGCAATCTATCTCGGACAACAAAGGAGACACGCCGAGCTCCTCCTGGGGGATCCCAAGGCATTCCCAATTCATTGCACTCCTCCTTTCTGAACTGTGAAGCATTCTGAGAAAGGTTTGTACGGCAGCGCAGCACTTTTAATCACCAATCAGAGAACGGATACTGTGCTACATATGAAAGGTAGGAAAAAGGGATGGGTGAAATTCTCTTTCAGTCGTCCTAATACAAAACTAACAGTCATACCTTATGACTTGGGTCAAAAATCATAAAAATAAACACAAATGGGATTTGATCATCATCATTCATGAGCCAGCAAATTGGCCTTTGTCCCTCAACTGACACTCGGATTGATTTAAAAATTGATAATCAGTGAACATTAAAAAGTTTTACAGTACATGGAGTCAGGCTTCAGTGGCTTATAAACAATGTTAGCAAAAACGGTGGACTAGCACTCAGCACTGTGGTGTTGATATTAGCGTCAAAGAACAGAAATGAGTAAAATAACAGAAAGGAACATGGAGAGGAATGTGATAGACACGCAAGAGCAGACAATCAAACGGCTTTTTAAAAGCATCTGGCCGGGTGCGTAAAGTAAAGTCATCCCCTTTAATCGGCAGCTTTACAGGACGGATTAAAACGTGATCAGGACTACAGTTATATACTCGTCTATTTCTCAGGCTGCCTAAACGCTCTCTCCCAGGTTGGCGTATGCTGTAATAATATACCAGTTAAACCATTCAGGCAACAAGAAAAAGGTACAGATGGGAACATGCACTTTCCCAGAGGACCAATCACGAGTGGGATAATTTTATCTATAGTCCAATTCCAAAAAAGTTAGGAGACCGTGTAAAATGTAAATAAAACAAAAAGAAGGCAATGATTTGTATACGATTGAGCGCGGAGGTGGCCCGGTGGTAGGCCCCCATTGTCAACGCTTGTCACTGCCGTCCTCCCAGTGCAGTGAACTGGGTTCACAAAGGTCGGCCGTGCCTCTCACTGTCGGTGGTGAGAGGGATGTAAAGGAACCGTTACTGACTTTTGCTTAAGAGTAGCTGCATAGCCGTCAGCGTGTTTAATGCCCTGCGATGGCCTAGCGAGTTGTCCAGGGTGTACTCTGCCCTCGCCCAGAGTCAGCTGAGATGGGCGTCAGCCTCCCCGCGACCCTAATTAGGAATAAGCGGTTCAGAAAATGAATTAGTATGATTGCAGACAGTGATTTCTGGAAGTGTTCCTGAGCCCATGCTGTAATTCCCATCATAGAACCGTGCCTGTGTTTAATTCAGTGCCGTCAGAGGACCCTGAAGATCACAAGCATCCGATACTGATTTTCAGCCTTTCGCATCCTTGTACAGAGAGTTCTTCAGATTATTTGAATCTTTTAATGATACTGAAAGGCACTTTTAAATTAAATGTATTATTATTATTATATTACCGTATGTACTGTAGATGATGCGACCGGTATTTAAAGTGGATGTTTTAAATATTTGTGGACACATTTTGTTTTTTTTTGTTTTGCAGATTGGTGAACCTCTGCCCAGAGGCTTTTTATATGCACTCATGCTACTGATGTGTTGCCAATTATCCAAGTTAGTTGCAAAATGTTCCTCAAGCGGTTCCTTTTTAGTCCCAATATTTTTTCGCGACTTGTTGTTGCCAACGAATTCGAATCAAGCTTAAATTTTTCATTAAAAAAAAAAATGTGTCGATTTCAAAATTTGAAATATTTTCTATGTTAAGATTTGCAGATCTTTACATTCTGTATTTATTTACATGTTAAACAGGAACTGGGTTGTATCCTACCCCTTAACTTAACAATTTAACCCCCTTTACTTGATGGGCAATTCCTACTCCTATTATTGAAATTCCTCTGTATATGTAATAAAATCTGTTTGACTAAAGGTTAATACCAAAAGTATCCATGAATTTGGTCTTTTTGGCAACATAACTTCTGCTTACATGAACCCAATGCTTGTGATTGGCTAATGCTCCAACCTGCGGTTCCAGCGAACACACCCGACTGTCACGCGCTCTTGCATTCCCAGCCATTGCTCGGCATTATTCCCATTCACAATATTTCAGAATTCATGCAGCGGGTAGATGGAAACCAGACCACCATTTGGGGCTTCTGGTCAAGTTATTGTATGGAAAGATCTTCATGTCCAACCACAGAAGGTGTGCGTGCCAGTTGTTTTCCGGGAAACGAGCAGATGGGGCTGATCCGGGAAACAGAGGCGAGTTTTACGACGTCCCGTCTCCGTTCTTGGTCTTCAGCACAACGAGCACCACCATGGCTGGGATAAGACATATGGGGGTCATGACGAGGGCGAAGACTACATTAGGTGGTGGATCCTTGAGCGTCTCCGTGGGACACTCTTGGAAAAAGGAGGAGTGGATCTCTACGAACGTGTCCTCCACCAGCCTGTTGGGCCACGGGAGTGTCAGGCACTCTGCAGCGTTCTCCGAGCACACGGTGAACTTGTTGTAGTGACTGCAAGAGAAGTTAAGCTTGAGTGTGTACATTTTCAGACAGATATATACAGAGACCAGAACATGGGTAAATAGACTCTTCATCAAATGGGCAACTATGGCCGAGCGGCAAGACGCAAGCCTTATCGTCGAACAGCAAATGTTCATCATGAAATTTTGGGTGTCTATTTACTTATGTCTGGGCTCTGTAGTATCTTATGATGGACATAATGGGTCGCATGTCAACGTATTGTACAATATGAGACGATAAAGCATAGGAACACTACTAACCCTTTGACTTTGTCCCACATGCACCAGTCAGAGGCGCTGACATTCACCATGTCAGTCTCAAAGTTATACCTGCACGCTTTAAGAAACATGGAGTAGCACTGGATCCTTGGTTGTCCATCACATATGGAGTAGTATTCGTCACATGTGCTCACTTCATTCGCAAACACAGAGAAGATAAATCAATTTCATGAGAATTATTTCGCAAGGCAACTGAAAACTAAATCACAACGGCATGCGTACAAGCATAGAACAAGTATAACTCGCAACAGTGAACACTTACATGTTGGTTCCCCTTCAGTGCTGATGCCTAGAAAAGAAAAGCTAGCATGAGTGCAAGAGCATAGATTTAAACCAGGGAGGCAAGTTCAGGTCAACGGTTAAAGGAAACTGGTCACCCAAGCCTTTTCCGAGTGCTGAACACCATGCCTTAGTCGATCATAGCATGCACTTACCAGAGCAAAGAACTTGTATGGGTCTTCCTAGGTCCCGCATGGATCCATGTTATGAACCCAAGATCATACCACCTTCCATATATGGTAAAGGAACTGTGGTGCACATGTTTCGATTTGGCCGTCGGAAGCACTCATTCAGTTCATTACAAATATTGTCGGTGTAGATGTGCTAGGGCTCCCGAATCTTCGAGAAACTGTGAAGACCCTTTTTACTTCATTTATAAAGTGAATCAATGGGATTGTTTTGAATCTCGCAGCCAATTTCCTTTCAAGGAAAGCTACCACAGCATCAGCAAACAATTTCAGTTTCGCCCGTTTTCACCCTTAACCCAAGTGTAGCTTGGACCATCGACAGTGGCACCCGAGTCCGAATATGAAGAGTCTATCCATCCTGTCTAAAATTCATGATTGTCACTCAGAGAACGCACCTCGACGGCCGAAATTCCATAATATCATCTCATCATGGTGGTGCTTACGTGCTACATCCATGTTTCATCACCAATAAAAGACTGGCAAAGCTCCTTGGGGGTTTGAGAAGATGGAGATTTCCGTAAACGTCCATTTTTTTTTTTTTTTTTTTTTTGGTGCTGTTGTTCTGGAAAACGCCAACCATCGCAGTTGGAAACAAGGACCCCAACATTGTCTAGATAACACTTACTCAATAAGGGAGAAGTAGATACTGCTGAATAGTCCATAAGGACAGAACCTCAAGCTACATATGTGCGATGGAGAACTCAGAATGGAAACATTGCTCCCGAGTGGCACATCGACAAGGTCAACCTGGACTGTCAATCTGGAGATCGCACATTCGAATCCTGGTTGATACCACAGGCTTCCGTGCCAGGAGTCCATGGGAGCTAACTGGCCGAGCTCTCACGGGAGGGAGGGACGGCGTACACTGACTTCCCTGTCACTCACTGTGATCACCAACCAACCGTGGGCATCTGCGAGCTCGAGTACGAGAGGGCGGATAGCGTTTTTCCCTCCGAGTGTGTCAGGCCGCAACCAAATACACATGCGGGGCAGTTCAGAAAGAGGTGAGTGGCAGCGTTGCATGTCACGGAGGAGGCGTGCGCATGCTTTCGGCCCTCCCTGGTTTGTGGTGGTCGTGTGATAAGGAATGTAATACTGACTTGATGTATGGGAATTGGATACGGATAAATTCAGCGGGGGAAAATGGAGGGAAAAAAAGCCAAAAAAAAAAAGCCAAGGGAAACATCTGTACAGTATGAAGGAAGATGAGAAGATGGAAGGTTCTTGGCGGAAGGTTCCCCGCTATCATTGTGGCAAATAAGTTGCTGTAAGCCTTTCTCTGGTTTGTTTGTTAGCAAGATTAGCCTCACAGCTCTGGCGCAAAACCCAAAGCTAGCAACTACAGACATCAAAACCATGTCTTGGCTAACTCAGTCCAGCTGGAATAAACGGAAAACTGAGGAAACCCAGCCTCTTTAAAGTCATTGACATGAGAACCTGGCATTGATTATATAACCGAATGTGCTTCAGAAATTTTGACGCCAAGTTCAGCAGAATAACTTCTCCTTGTGGCTCATTCCTGGAGCTCCACGGCGTGCGTTTTTCCTCTCTAGCACCTCATTAGGTTCGTGCTAATGAGATTTCAGTTAGACGAGGTTCGTCTGATTACAATCGCAGTTTAAAGAGAAGACAGAACTAGTTAGAAGTTAAACTCGGTTAAATCTCTGGATAAGATTTTAGGCCGATAGCTTCTGCTTTAACAGGTCCATCGGCGGTTACCTAAAAACTGATTCTCTGAATGATGATGTCATCAAGGCCCAAGTTAACAAGTAGACGACGTTTAATACATTCATGCCATTTATTTACAGGTTTGTGTCGGAGGTGGCAAAAGGTTTCGATTATAATCACTGAGCTGTGCATTGAGAAGGTTACAGCCCAACACTCCATCATTACAGCCCTAACCCTACCCCTACCCCTAACCATAACCCAAATATAATACATTTGTTTTCATTACAATTAGATTTCAATTGCCTACATTGCAGATATAATAATGAATGTACACATACTCCTTCACTCGTGTGCAGACTGGAGCCTATCTCTGCCAACAAAGGGAAAGGTGGGGTACACCCTGCACAGTTCGCCAAACCATCAAAAGCCCAACATGTAGCTAATCGCACTCACATCTACACCTAGGGGTAACTTGGAACAGATGATTAGGCTAATGTGCATGCCATTGGTCTGCAGGAGGAAACCGGAGTATTGGTCCTGGAGGAAACCCGTTCAAGCACAGGAGGTGAACATGCAAAGTGTACACAGAAACGCCCTCGGTCCTCGCTAAGCCCAGGACCTTCTTGCTATGACGGCGATGTGAGAAATAGTCAAATTAAGTGACTCTAAAATGTAAACACAATAAAACTGGACTGTAAAATAAACCGGTTTAATCCAAAACAGATGGGCTGCGAGCAGGTCTCGGGCTGTAACCGGGTTCGAGTCCGTGCTTGCGTGGGATTCCGGCGGGTACAGCGCTAAGAGTTTTAAATAAGTTTGTAAATTGTGTTTATCCTGTTCTTTGTTATAAAGGTAGCAGTGGTTAAGGCTCTGGATTACTAATCTGAAGGTTGGTGGTTCAAATCCCAGACCCACCAAACTGCCAGTGTTGGGTCCCTGAGCAAATCCCTTAACTCTCAGTCTGTAAAAAAAAATGTAAATCACTCTAGATAAGGGTGTATAGTCTTCTGTAGAAATACTATAATAGACTCCCAGCACTGTTTATAAATAACAATTAATAGATTTTAATCACCTTCCACACCTTTAAAGTGGGAAATAAACAACAGGGAAGCCCGGTGTGTGTGTGTGTGTGTGTGTGTGTGTGTGTGTGTGTGTGTGTGTGTGTGTGTGTGTGTGTGCTTACCGGAGGAAATGCAGAAGCAGAGCAGCCCGAAGAAGACGAGCGGTCGCGGTCCCCTCATAGCAGAGAGCGCGAGGCGCCGCTGAGCGCGCGGACTGTGACTGAGTGAAATCAGCGCGCGCGGGGGGGCAGGAAGAGGAAAGGTGGGCAGAGTGAAAGCTCCCCCCAGGTCCCTAACCAAGCACTGGAGCCTGCACTGTGTGTGGGGCAAAAAAGATAGGCGTCCACTCGCACTACATAGTGCACTGCATATCCAAAAGGGATACAGCCGATTACCACCCCTCCCCCCCGCCGGGGGTCGAGAGAGAGAGAGAGAGAGAGAGAGAGAAAGGTCGACACGGTTGTAAACCAGATGTTTCAACAGAGAGCCCCATTATGGGACCCACCCACAGTCTTTGTTAACGCCCTCTCTCTCTCTCTCTCTCTCTCTCTCTCTGTCTCTCTCTCGCTCTCTCTCTCTCTCTCTCTCTCTCACACACATTCTCTCTCCCTCTATCTCTCCCTCTCATGCTCCCTCTCTAACTATCTCTCTCTCTGTTTCTCTCCTTCCTTTCTCCTGGTCTCTCTCTCCCTCCCTTCTCTCTCTTTCAGTTTCTCTCTCTCTCTGTGTGTCTCTCTACCTTTCTTTCTCCTGGTCTCTCTCTCTCTCTCTCTCTCTCTCTCCTGTCTTTTTTCTATCTTTAAATGTTAAATGCCCCTCTCTCTCCCTCTTTATGTATGTAGGTAATTATTTTCCTGACTATCTACTATCCCTTTCGCTCTTTCTTTCATTCTTTCTCATGTGTCTGTCTCTCACCCACCTTTGTGTGCGCCTTTCTACCTCTTCTGCTTTCTACCTTTCTCTCTCTTTGTCTCTCTCTCTCCATCTGTCTGTCTCTTTTTGCCTTGTTCTCGCTTCATCTCTTCTCTCCCTTGCTCTGCTCTTTTTTTTCCATATTTGAATATGTCTCTATGCCCTGCTTTCTCTCTCTCTCTCTCTCTCTCTCTCTCTCTCTCTCTCTCAAATTCTTTTTTCTTTGTCTGTGCATCACTCTTTTCCTCACTCCTTACTATCCGTTTCTTTCTTGTTCATTTATTTTTTTCTCACACTCCTGTCTCTCTCGCCTTTGTGTGTCTCTCTTCCTTGTCTGTCTCTCTATCTGCATCTGCCTGTTTCTTCCTTTCTTTGCTCTCTCTCGCTACATCTGTGTCTCTCTCTCTCATGCATCTCTCTCTCTCTCTCTCTCTCTCTCTCTCACTCACACACACACACACACACATCTGAAAGCCCTTTCCCCCCCAGACCCCCCTTCCCCGCACCCCTCAGCCCTTCGCTGTATTTTCTCACAGGACGGCCGCCGCCGCTTCACTGCGTCTCTCTGATTTATTTCGGTTTGCATCTGTTGCCGAGAAGGAAACACAAGTAAACATTTAGGACCGTGATGAAACGGATAAACGAATAAAACGGCTTGTGTTAAGCGAGCCGGGGTCCGGGAACCCTGACCAAGAGTCCACCAGCTGTTCTGTTCTCTTTAAGCCAAACAACGATCCGATCCCAGGTCTCCAATTCTCTAAATACAGTACGGCGCAACACATGCTGCTGTCTCAGGGTAACCCAGGGCACTCATTTATCGAACCGCTTCATTCCGTTAGTGTCCCTGGGAGGCTCGAGCCTATCTCAGCCGAATCGGGCTGAAGGCGGGGTTCACCCTGAACAGTTTGCCAGACAATCACAGAGCCAACACAAACATGTGCATACACACAAAACCATTCACACTTACACCTAGGGGCAATCTGGAACAGCCAATTAACCTAACCTGCATGTCTTTGGAATGTGGGAGGAAACTGGAGTACCCGGAGGAAACCCATGTAAGCATGGGGAGAGCATGCAAACTCCGCACAGAAACACTCTCGCGTGAGACTCGCCTGGGACTCGGACCAATGACCTTCTTGCTGTGACTCGGGCGCAGTACCCATCCCGCCGCCGTGCCGCCCCGGGACTATTTACCTCGTAATAATAAAGCTGGAATCCAAATGGCGCGTCGATCAAGTGCTCAAGTACCAACCTGGAGTACCTCCTGCCGCTTACAGCCATCGGCAGCCAATCAATGTGTGTCTGTGAGCTCATTCATACCGTATAAGCTCATCAATGAATGAGTCAACGTCCAAAGTTCAACCACCCTCTTCGTGTCCATGGAGACCACACCACGTCCTTATCGGTTCCCATTACGGTGCACGAGCTCTTACTACATCCACCCGGATTATTTTGTGGCTGAATGTGGTAAGGGCTTCACCAAATATTCCTTAGGTATTCTTATCTCATCCGAGGATGTAGCGATAAAATGTATACGTTATATACAAACCGACCAACCTTTTAATTCGTAGAATACATAAAGAAAGCTAATTTAACGTGTTTAACCAAACACAGCTGCAGACTGTTTTGTTCTTTTCTGTTCTGTTATGTTCTTTTCTAAACTTCAGCTCCTCTTACAGAGCCTCAGGCCAGAATTGGCAGAGAAGGCGTACACACAAGTCATATGGCAGTTCAGATATAAGCAGCATCGCACCAGTTTTAGGCATAATAAAAGTCTGGCTTAATGATGACAAGCGTCCAGGCACGAAAGCGCATGAGTAAAAGCATGAGTGGAGACACAAAGCAAACTTAAGGGGCGCCCATAGGGTTCCAGGTCCTTCCGTCATGCACAAATGTGCACAGATGTGGGGGTTTTTATAACTTGGCATTGTTATAATGAAATGTCTCCCCCTAGTGAATAGGTGTCAAACTTCGGCTCATGTTCCAAATCCGGCCCGTTACCTCATTTTCTGTGGCCAGCAAGAGCTTTCTGAGAATATGATTATCGTACATTCTTTGCATCAACCGTTAGCATGAAACCTTATTCTTCATCCTTCCACTAGGTGCCAGCAGCCTACTGCAAGTAAACAGCTAGACTTAAGAAAGATTGCATGCTAGCTTGTCGCTGTTAAGCACTTTTAGAATTGATGTCTGTTGATTATTCGGCCCTCGATCAACTTTAACTTCAGTGATGTGGCCCTCAGAAAAAATGAGTTTGAGTCTGCCCTAGTGGATGCCTCATGAACTTTTCATTCAAGTTAAAGAATCGGGAATTTTCACAAGTTAATTTTTTTTTTTACATGATCGCTTGCATGGACCTCCTCTAAAATGCACTTTTTTACTTTAACCCCACCCTATTCGAGAAAAATAACAATAATAATCAAAATGTATGCACACCCTTTAGATACATTTCACACAAACACACAGCCAGAGGGAAACGTAGCCTCCCAGCAGAGATAACGAGAGTCAAAATGACACGAATATTACCCTGTAGGCCAATCACTGTACGGAAAGCATATGCTCCTGAGCGCATCAGGTGACCAAAAGCAGTAGAAATTTGTATGTTTATCGTAATGCAGGTGTAGGACCCGCCATTGAAAAACACTTACGAATTACTTATGAGATCGGAACATTTTCAACGTGTTCAGAACTTCACGATAAGTATCTATGATGACATTTACAATCATACGGCAGGTGAGTTTTGTACAACCCGCTGCCAAATGTGGTAGTAATTTGCCCGATTTTCTTTTATGGACCTGTTGTGGACCTCATGTTCCTCCCAGAATATAACCATAGTGCACTGTAGCCATGTATAGCTATCACATAGCTATCAGTATAAGCATGTAACATGCGATTGCCTATTTTTATTGTTGAGGCGTGACTTACAGTATGTAATACATCCATCAGGTTGGGTTGTCATGTGCTAACCTGTTCATATTTTAATCAGTGAACTATTTCTCGTGGAGGTCCAGAGCGGAGCCCTACGGACATAAAAGATCACTCGGATGGTTGACACGTATCCGTACACCACCACCAGAAATGTAGTAAAGCTCATACATCACCAATCAGACTTGCACAGAATGAAATACATGGCTCAAACAAAACACCAAACGTTAACGGGAACACGGAACATGAACTCGTTAAACAGATAATTACATTTAAAAGAAAGGCGATACTAATGAAGCTGGAAAACGGTGTTACCCTTTGCTTCTTTCACTTCAGAGAGATTTATTTATTCATTTCCTAAAGGCTGACATTGATTTAGTGTATAGAGGAACCTTGCTACTCTTACAACACAAGCCTCGGATACCTAACAACAGTGATATCCATCAGGAGCTCTGCTTTTAGGCACTTCTGCAATCTGTATACTACGTAAATGGTCTCTGGTGATACATTCAAAGAATGTGCAGTGCCTTTATTTTTTTTCCAGAAAAGAAAGACTACAGTCTTTCCGCTTGTTTTCTACTGACGCATGCTTCCAAAGGTCAAAAGGTCAATCTTAACCCACTTGAAGTACGGAGACGACTATCCAGTGCTGTCCAGTCCAGTCTTATTGCTTTCCTCTGGTGACCCGTTTCCAAACATGGTGAGCTATTCGTGCCTATAACTTATATTTACATGAACTCCTGAAACATGAGGAGGCTGTAATGGGTAGTGTGTTTCAGTTCAGGGGTTTCCTCTCCAAAGAAGAAGAGAAAAAAATCTGTTTATCACCGACGCTCCAAACACAGCAACAACGTGCGGGTAAATGAGTAGCTGTCTGAGTGCATCGAGTGATCTGTTAAAGCAGAGACGAAGCCACAGCTGAAGTGATGTAGTCACTCCGTTACTAACGTGTTACGAGAACTTGATTACTGCGGAACCACGAGAGAAAGCCATGTAAGAACTCTTTCTAGAAATTTCTGGGAAGGAGAAGATACTTACAGTACGTGATCGCATCACACAGCAGGGCCAACTGTACGCTACGCAAACACCTCTAAACCTCGAACCCAGTATAAAGCATATGAGATTAACCCCGGTGTGGGGTGTCGACAGGCCGATGGGAGCTGTGTGATGTGTTCTTTAGCGCTCTCCAGTCAGGGTTTATATCCCTGGTTTATTATACAGGGATCCCTCACGGTTGGCGGTTAATGGGGGGTCGAGACTCGACGCGAACGCCGAATTTCCACAAAGTAGGATCGACCCCCGCC
>JAQNCB010000003.1:4946991-4958286 GCA_030068295.1 Euristhmus nudiceps
CACACACACACATACACACACACACACACACATACACACACACACACATACACACACACACACACACACACACACACCCTTAGACTGAAATGGCAAATTTATTAGGTCCACTTTTCATGTAGGCCTGTCTGTAGGTGTACATTTACTAACTGTGAAGCGTATCTGAGCACAAATGATTGGTTCCCTCCCCTCCTTGTTCATAAGTCTACATGGACACACACTGGGGTACAATGTCTGCCAAGTCCGTGATTCAAAAACAACTCGGAGCTCCATGATGTATGACTGCACCTGGAGCTGAATTTGGGTATTTAAAGGAGGAAGGAGGAGCATCCAGGAGAACCGTGTCGCCAAGTTCATCAAGATTCCCTACGACGCCACATCAAGTTATGATCTGTTGAGGTCTACTGAGTCCCATGGGAATCGAACCCATATTATTATTTACTTACTTAATACAACATATATATGGCAAACTTTCGGTACTTAGTTAATGTGAGTTAATGTGTAATAATGGAGCGTTTTCTGGGTTTGTGTTCTGGCTGTCGTTCCTGTGGTTCTGGTAGTTCGGCTGACGTGGTTGCTGAGGGAGGCAGTGAGTAGAGAATGGGAGGAATGATAGCTACAGTTAGTATCTGGACACCTACTTGGCGAGTGAACAGAATAAACGGGCAGTTCAGTGAAGACACACATCGTTAGAGTGAGACGGTTAGACTATGGAGGAGAGAGAAGGAGCTATACAGAAACACACACACACACACACACACACACACACACACACACACAAATATAAAAGCTTGTGAGTGCACGTTTGCACACCCAGTTGAAACTGACAGGTGAGAATAGAGGCGGAGCTACCTTTCCTCTTCAGCCGGCCAGCTGAAACATACAGTACAGTACAGGCAGTCAGAGCGTCCGAGTCGGCGCAGAAACACCGTCACAACCAAACAAACACAGCAGGAACAAAAAAAGAGAACAGGAAGCTAAAGCAGTGAGGATGCAACACTTCATCAGGTCGAGTCCCACACACAGCCACAAGTTCAAGTTCAAGCACCGAGCGAAGTTTCTGTGCGGCGAAACGCTCCGGCTTTACCTCGGAGCCGTACGCTGTGACGCTCTAACACTGGAGACTCCTTCCATCATCTTGATATCAATACTTATTTACAGAGAACCATCAACATCACAACGGGCTTTTACATGTTTTTTATTAAATCAGTAATCAGCTGATTACATTTTTAAACCTGTTCATCTATTAACTAATGTTTCATAATCTATCACTACATGGTGAGTATGGTGTGTGTGTGCGTGAGTGAAAAAAAAAGTTATTGTAATGTTATTAAGATATGATGTTATATTGGTGTGTGTGTGTGTGGGGGGGGTGTTAGCTAAACTATTCAAAAGTGTTCTCTAAAAAAATTGTAAAGAGGCAGGAGTGAGATGGGCAAGAGAAAGAGAGAGAGGGAGAGAGAGAGAGAGAGTGAGATAGAAAGAGGGAGAGAGTGTGTCTGTGTGTGAGAGAGAGAGAGCGAGAGAGAAAGAGAGAGAGAGAGACTGTGTGTGTGTGAGAGAGAGAGAAAGAGAGAGACCTGTAGTAAAAGTTGAAATTTGATTCAGTGGGTAAGAAGGTAAGAAGCGGAGGGGAGAGGCGCGGCGGCTACAGCACGAACGTCATCAGTTTGTGTTTAAATCCGTTAATCAGAAAAAATACAATTATTCGAAAAAAGTTATCCAAGATGGCCGCCTTTATAACGTCATAGCATTCAGCTGCTACACCGAGCTCTGACGCTTGTAGTGTCTGCGGCTCACCACTGAAGAAAGACTGCAGGAAATATTTCGATCACAAACATTTGAGTGAGACGGAACTGCATTATTCATACAAAACTGTAACATTCCATTTACAGAAAACTTTTTACCAAATGTGGGTTTCTCTACCAAACTGCTTGGTGAGCAACATTCGACTCAGTTGGTTGAACGACGGTGCATCTGCCATGCAAACGTACCTTAAAAGAACAGGAAATAGGTTTTGTACTCACTTCCTGTAGCCGAGCCGTCGCTGGTGGACTCCGTCTTCTCGCTGGAAGAGAAAGGGAAGGGCCGTGAGAAGTCGGTCCCGGGTTCCCGAGGGCAGCCCGCCATCATGCAGAGCCGCAGCAGGCCGCATCTGGGGATCACACAGGCGTGATACTGCCACAGCCCGACACGGGACGGAAAAACGCACAACCACCTAACACTGCGCCTTACGACGCCTACTAATCGGCTGACGCTCTGATCTGTCACGGCTCTACGCTAGCGACTACGCCCACCAACAAAACAACGGCACACTCGACTGTGGGAAGACGCCGGAATGCCGGCGACTCTTCCAGCATTGCTGATTATTCATGATGTCGTTTTTGAACTTGTTAAAGTTGCTGATGCATCGTTGGTGAGCGTCAGTGCTCCTAAATTCTGTCCTATTTTTACAGTACATCAAAATCCAATACTGCTCTGTGACGCTAATAACGCTGCTATTCCAACAGCAAAGTAATACAATGACATCATAATTCCATGCTAATCCTGTCCTACATTAGCATACTGTACACCATAACAGACTATCAAAGCACTCCAAAAGTCTGGGTCCACCACCGTTTCATTTTTAATCACAAACTAATATTTAGCAGTGGCTAGCACGTCCACCTCAGAGCAAGAGGGTCCTGGGTTCAAGTCCCGAGCTTGGGCATTGCTGTATGGAGTTTGCATGTTCTTCCCGTGTTTGCTCGGGTTTCCTCTGGGTACTTTGGGTTCCTCATGGGTATTCCTCTGGGTACTTTGGTCCAAACGCATGCACATTAGGCGAACTGGCTGTTCCAAATTGCCCCTGATGTCACTTATACTAGAGCCGCTATAAGGCTATAAAGGCTCACATTCCGCTAACTGGATTTTTCAAATTACCCCTAGGTGTGAATGGTTGGGTGTGTTGGCCCTGCAATAGTCTGGCGAGCTGTTCATGGTGTATCTAGCCTGAATTTGCCCTGTGCTGGCTGAGATGGGCTTCAGCCTCCTTGGGACAGTCATAGAATTACTTGGTTACCTACTAAGGTCACGAGCAAGCTGATGCCTATCTCAGCCGACACTCATTGAAGGCGAGGTACACCCTGAGTAGCTCACCAGACCATAGCAGGGACAACACACACAACCATTCAGTGACAACAGGAAGTGATTTACTGGTAATTGGGAATTACGGGCAGTTTACTGGCAACTGGGAATTACTTTATTACGACCTAAGTTTGGGAGGTTGTATTATATTCACCAGTTTGTCAGTTTGTGAACAAAATCCTGACCCCACCCATTAAAGGATCCCAGCCAAACCTGGTGGGCACACTACCCTCGCTGAGTCCCAGAGTTGATTTGATTTTGCAATGTCAGGGTCAAAGGCAAAGGTCAGAGTAAGGTCAACGTTTTGGAGATTGACATTAAAATTGAACTTGCTGTCAAAGAACCATAAATGCAACGAGGAATGGAATCCATACACACACTTTTAAATACATAAACCTCATTGACCTTGAGCGACCATGAAAGGTTAAAGTCAAGGTCATGGAATTTTAAGTGCAAATAAAAATTGAAACGCGTGCCGACAGATGACAAGCGCATCTCTAGCACCGATATCAGTATTTGATGGTGGACTCAGACTTTCGGACCTGACTCTGTGTGTGTGTGTGTGTGTGTGTGTGTGTGTGTGTGTGTGTGTGTGTGTGTACTGGTCTGCACACGTAATTAATGCTGATGCAGATGAGCTCCAGATGTGCATTTATGGCTGTCCATCAAAGCGAATATACCAGGGTGAAAGTGGAGGACAGAACCGGCGTCCAGGAAGCAGGGATACACTCCACAGGCTACAGGCAGCAAACGCCAAACACACCAAACAACAGTCCACACCGCACCGGTGCCGAGCGTTACACAACACAAGATGAACAGCAGCCGGTGACTTCAGAGAAACAAAACAGTCATACAAGCATCATGACACATTTAAGACACGTTTACACTGCTTCATGGCACACATAAGACACATGAACACCACTTGATGTGAACGCACGTGATGCGCTGAGTTGAATGGCTGAACGTTTTTCGGCAGATGGGCTTCAGTCAATGGGGTTAACGTTCAGTATGAGTGGCTGGTGGAGATGGGATACACTGTATACATCTGTCTCTGTATATATATATATATATATATATATATGCACGTATGCGTACATGTGTGTGTTTCTTACGTGCTGTCACTGTCCGGTGCTCTGGTGAGGACGCTCTGAACCAATCCTGTGAGACTCGCTATCTGCTTCTCCATCGCCTCCATACGATCCCTGCTAAAAACCACCGACTATTAGCAACAACACACGTTGGGACTCAGCACAGCCACAAACTTGTCACTGCAGTAAAGGGTTAGGGTTAGGGTTAGGGTTAGGGTTAGTGACCTGCCAAAACTCAACACTGTCACGCCTTCCTGTCTTTGTAAGGACCTTTGGTCCCCATCAGATAGAAGTCCAACTGAAAACTTTGGGAACTCCTCACCGTGTGTCCGTCTCATTCCCGAAGCCGGACATCGCCCTCCCTGTCTCGCCACCCAGCGGCTCCGAACTCGAGCTTGGCCTCGATTTTGGGCTATCCACAAACACAGACGATGACGAGTCCTTCCTGAAGCTCTGCCTGACAGGCGAACCACGGCTCAGCGTCCCCGAATATGAGTCGGACATTTTCTGGGGAGGGGATGAAGACGAAAGCCTGAAGCCTGTGCCTAAAGGAGAGTAGGTGTCAGCGTAGAGTGGTGCCCCCGGCTTGTAGAGCGGGTCATCCAAGTCACCCTGCAGCGTCACGGCTGAATAAGTACTCAGAGAGCGAACGGAGCCACGACGGTAAAGCCCTCCCGGCCCTGGCATGCCCAGAGGCTCACCCATGGAAGCGATGCTTAAACGATGTCCATCAGGCACCAGGCTGTACGGGTCTGCATAGAGGCTCTCGTTCTTTAGGAGTGCATTCTTGGCGGCGACTTCCTCATCGGGTTTGACGTCTCGGCGTTCGAGGATGGCTGACGGCGACGCCGTCATACCCCCTGCTGGCCCGTGAACTGGAGATCCATGGTGGCCGTGGTGACCGTGCTGAGAGCCGGAGAATGATGGAGGACGCCCGCCGCTGTAGGAAAGACGGGAACGGGCGGGAGTTGCAGAGGAAGGGGAGGATCCGGAGGAGGGCAGTGTGTTCAGACGGCGAGTGGGTGATGACTCGCGTGAAGCATACACCATCTCTCTCTGTGAAAAAAGAAAGAGAGAGAGTGTGAGGTTGATATTACACATGTATACATGTATTACAGCAAACAACGCCTACATATTGCTTAATGTTTACTAAAATGGGTTTAATTGAGAACAGATAGTGCCTTGGGAAACAGTTAGAACAAGATGGTTCTGGGTTTGAGTCCTGGGCTTGGGTGTTTCTGTGTGGAGTCCCCATGCTTGTGGGGTTTCCTTCAGGTAATCTGGTTTCCTCCCACAGTCCAAAGACGTGCACATTGGGCTAATTTGCTGTTCCAAATTGCCAATAGTTGTGACTGTGAACGACTTTGTCTTGTGTCTTGACCCAATGTCAGCTGAAATATTCTCCAGCCTCACAACACTAATAGGATTAAACAGTTTTGCAAATGGGTGCGTGAGAGTGGGATACTTTAGCCCACATGGTTGCCTCTGCCAAGAGATTAAGACTTGACTGGAGCTAAATATCCTGACCAGGTGAAGATCTTATTGATCACCTGTGGTCTGTTTCAAAGCGGAACGTCCACCTGCATACGTATGCACACTCTTGCCTTGTACTCCGCAGTCCAGTAGGGCAACAGAATGAATAAACTGACTCAGTCCAGCAGAAACGTTCTCTCCTGCAAGGCATTGCTGAGGGCTGTCGCAGGATATTAGCTTGAAGAACAGAGGCATGTTCTTGTTCCGTGGGTCGGTTTGACTTCAGAAGGACTCCATGTTAATTCCACCCACAGAGGGGCAGGATGCATGTTGAGAACGGATGAGAATGGAGCTCCAGACATTCTGCCCCCCCACCCGGGTTCTATTCATCAGGAGGTAATGTGACTCTGGAGAACTCCTTTCACACCATTCAGAGCTTTCACTCCACTCGACTAGGGTTACAGTCACAGGGTTAGCCAATGTGTTGCTGGGATTGAGACTCGGCTTTTCAGCTAAACATACATCCAGTTTTAAGATTTCTTTAAGGGTAAATATGAAATGAACAAAAAAAGCTAAATTGCTAACAAAGAGCAAGATATGGCCGACTTTCTTTCCTTTACTACTCTTTCACATTTTCGTTCGCTCTGTCATCACCCAGGCTCCAAGTGACAGACCAAGTTTCAATTTCGAAGAGATTTCTGCAATTTCAGTCACAGCCCTTACTTACACTCACACACACTCCAGAGACCTGTTGCAATGACAGAGAAGGAAACAAAGGATGGGACACTCTAACGATTCACAAAGATAAGCAAAGGGACTGGGAATACCGTGCTGCGTTCAAGAAAATCTGCGAACTTGATAAATTTTGAGTGGAGCCGTCCAATAAAACAGGCCTTTATGAATTTATACCTTCATTCGTTCAGTTATTTATCTCTCAAGCTGCTAAATCCAAATAAGGGTTGTGGGGAGGCTGGCACCTATCTTCGCCGACCCTGGCTGAGGGACACCCTGGACAGCTCGCCAGGCCATTGCGGGGCCAACACACACACCCATTCACACTCACACTCACACCTAAGGGAGATTTGGAACCGCCAGTTCACCTACTGTGCATGTTTTTGAACTCTGGGATGAAACCGGAGTACCCGGAGGAAATGCACGCAAGTCCAGGGAGAACACGCAGACTCTACACTGAAACGGCCGAGCCCGGGAATCAAACCCGGGACCCTGATTGCTGTAAGGCGGTCGTGCTACCCACTGTACCGCAGCTTTCAGAGACTCAACTCGGAAAATGTTTGACAAAAATTGGTCACACGTTATTTGTTTACTTTTGTTTTTTGCAAACAAAAGTGAACATTCATTCATTTTCTGAACTGCTTGATTTTAATTATGGTCACAGGGGGGCTGGCGCCCATCTCAGCCACCTCTGGGTGAGGACAGAGTAAACCTTATACAGTTAGATGCACTGTGGGGGAACAGCAGTGACAACTCAGTGACAGTGGGACTTGAACCCATCACCTTCAAATTAGTAATCTAGCACCCTACCACTGGGCTACCACACTCCCAAAAGCAAATATGTAGGAATTAAAAAAAGACCTTGCACCTGTGCAGACTAACATATCCCACATAGCCATACCTCTACTGCACACCGTACTCGAACTGGCCAATCCCAAGTGCATATCATGTTTCCTTTGAACGGACCAATCCTGTGCTGCCTTACTCCAACGACTATGTGTTGATTGACACAGCACCTGCTATTCCAAGATGGTCTTTAATCCAAGTACTCAGCAGGCCTGACCCGTCTTATCTTAGAGATCAGTTGGGATTGGGCCTTCGGTGGGCGAATGGAGACTCTCCGTGTTCTAATGGGGTTCTCACTCCCTTCCAAATCTTTTCATGAACTTTGGCTTGAGTCTTACATCCTTAAAGGAGTTCTGCTTGGAGGAGTTCTGCAGAATATCATTCCTGATGGTTTTGTAAGCTCTTAAAGACGTTCTACTTGGAAGCTTCTCTAATTGGGAAAGCCTTCGGTGTTGATCTTTTTTCAAGGGTGCCTTGGATGGTTGAGTATGTTTCTCCCTAAAGGAGCACAACTATGATTTTTCCCTGACAGGGGAGGGCAGTTCTACATGGAACCTTTTTCAGTAGAACTTTTGAAAATTATGGGTTCATAGGTTCCTACAAATCTTTTGCTTTTCTAGGCAGGGAAACCAACTGGATAGGAAGCAATACTGCAGCAAAATTTCTGGGCCACTCCCACCCCCTCTCTGTTCCCATCCACAGAGGGAAACTGCCAACGACCTCCCCCTCACTCCCCTGCTTTGTTCAGAGGCAGAGACCCAAACGACTGTAACAACCTTGCCCTAGGTGAAACTAACGCCTCTTAGGAAGGGTGAGTCCTGAACCACAGAGTATAAATTCTGGCTGCCTGCATGAGTTTTTAGAACTGAAGAAGCTCCCTGGAAAGGTAACAAAATGTCTTCAACCAAATTTCCAGTCCAGTTGACGGAAGGAAACCACACGCCTTGGTCTCAAGGAAGTGGCACGGTGCAGAGTTCAACTGAACTGAACTTTTATGGAAACAATTAGAGCAATTACCAATCTGAGCTTAAACATACCACTGATTGACAAATGCCGCCAAATGCCTTTAAATTCCTCAAAGCCTTTTTCTATTTGTGTTCATAGTCCTTGCAAAATTAGCAACTTCGCATGCAGTCGCGCAGCAAAGTGACTCACTTATCGTTTGTTGCTTTCTGTGTGACCATGGCTTAAGTGAAAGCTTAGGTGTAAGGCTTGTGTCTCACTTTCAACCCTAAATGATGGACCATGGATATTTATGTAGCTGTAGCTGGCATTGCCGGTTTTTCGTTGAAATAAAGCCTGCACTCTCATACTCACCCGCAGGTCTCCATTGGCCAGGTGTGCAGCCGCTGTATAGGAACCATAGACTGGCTCCTTGCGGTAGATCTTAATGATGCTGCGGTCCTGTATATCCCGGACGTCCTCCAGCTCGTAGAACACGTTGCGTGCCTCATCCTTGATCAGGATGGCTGTGTTGGGGGATTTGAGCATGCTAGCTGTTAGCTTCTGGGGAAACATGTGCACGATGAGTGCGTGCAGAGTCTCCATGCTGCTCAACTCGTGGGTGATGTGGACACGCCTCGTCTCATCTCCAAACTGTAGGAATAGTACTCCTGTGGAAAAAAAAACAGAGATGACATGAGCACAGGAAGGATCCTTCCTTAGGAAATGAGACTGCTACGTAGAACCTTCGTTCGGGATTCTTTGGATCGTAAGGGCTCGCGACTTCCTGATGGAGTTCTACTTGCAAACATTCTCTGATTGGGAGTAAGGGTAAAGGTTTCGAAGCTCCTAAAAGGGGTTCTATGTGGGAGCCTCTGTGATTGATCTCGGAATGAGACACTTTTCCTCTCATGGAGAAGAATCCTGATGTCTTGATGGTATGGAGATCTTTGGCTAAGATTTCTTTGGTTCCTGTTTTTACAGAGAACAGTCCTCAGTGGTTCTTTGGACACTTAAAGGTCTGTAGTTTAAGAAGAAAGGAATTTAAGGAGTTGGCAAAGAGTAAAGGGAATGATAGACTGATAAGACCAGCCCGGGAGACAGTGAGGTGTTTATCAAAGTCAGTGTGTTTAGCTGCTTCCTGATGCTTCTCATCAATCTGAGTCATTTCTTACCGTGTGTGTGTGTGTGTGTGTGTGTGTGTGTGTGTGTACATGTTAGAATAGCAGAACTATAAATCAACTTTCACGGGATCGCATTCTGGCAGGAAGTAACTGATAGCAAAATAATTGGTGTGTATTGATGCTCTGCTCTGCTGTGACCCTACAGCCCCTGCTATGCTCCCTCTTGTCTGCGGTCCCTCAATAACGTTGTATTAAAGAAGGAACAACGATTTTTAACTCGGGAAATTGCATAGTCGGTTGATAAAGTCATATTTTAAAAAGGTTCCTGATATCATGGTTGGGCTTCCGAGGTCACCAGTGGTCAGACATCAGATCTCGGAATCAAAGGGCACCAGATACAGAGGGACCTGGGAACATAGAAGAAAATATTCACGTTCTCTAGAAAAGTTGAATACAGGAACACGGAGAGTGCAGGACATGTAGAATCTAGAACCTTGAGAACTTGAAGGCTTTTTGTCCCAGAGAAATTTTCAATGGGAATATTAGGCTCGGAATAACGGGATATTCCTAAGAGGGGTTGAATGAGGTGATGTAGCCACAAAATATAGGGTTGATTACTGCGAGCTAGCACTTGGCCCCAGGAATATGGAGGTGGGTGTTTCCCCTGTGCTGCATGGGTTTCCTCTGGGTTCGACAGTTTCCTCCCACAGTCCAAAGACATGGACATTACGCTAACCAACTGTTGAAAATTACGCTGAGGTGTGAGTGTGAAGGTTTCTGTGTGTGTTGCCCAGTGATAGTCTGGTGAGCTGGTCAGGGTGAACTCCGCCTATACCCAAGGGCGGCTGGTAAAAAACTCTAGTGTCTCCACAACCCGAGTACAACCGAGTGGTTGAGCAGATGAATATATGAATGAATGAATATTGGGACGATGCTTTATTGGTCACACGGGTACCTGTGAATATGGAGTCAACAGCAGAGGTGGCTCAGTGATTACTGATCAGACGCTCAGGGGTTCAAGACTCAGTACCACCAATCTGTCACTGTTGGGTCCTTGAGCAAGGCCCTTAGCCGTCAACTGCTCACGTGTATATATGACATAAAATGTTAGTTGCTCTGGATAAGAGCGGCCGCCAAATCACAAAAATGTAAGGACTTATTATTTATAAGTTAATGTAAAGGAAGGCGGCATGCTGGTTATCACGACAGTCGCATAGCAAGACTGGTCCTGGGTTCGAGTCCCAGGCTTGGCAAGGGTGATTCTGTGTGAAGTTTTTAAGTTCTCTACATGCTTCTGTGGGTTTTCTTCGGATGCTCCGGTTTCCTCCTGCAGTCATTTGGCATGCACATTCGGCTGTTCCGAGTGAACCATTGGTGTAGATGTGAATAGCTTCGAGTGCGATGGTCTAGCGAGGGTGTACTCCACGTTCACCCAGCGTTATCTGAGACAGACTCCAGCCTCCCCATGATCTTAATAGAATCAAGTGGTTCCAGAAAATGAGTAAGTGAGAGAGAGGGGGCGACGAGATTCTAAAAATTAAAGTATTTTTGTTTTTGTTTTTCAAGAAAAATTGGATAAAGTGATATACAGTGATCCCTCGCTACTTCGAGCTTCAGTTTCTTCGGCTTCAGTGCATCGCGGGTTTTTCGAAAATATTCATTGAAAAATAAAAAATAAGGAAATTAAGGAAAAATAGGGAAAATTTAAGGGAAATGCCGCGAGGTCACCACCGACTCCGGTTCTGGACTTCGGGTTGACTCGGCTCTGAAATCTCGCAAGCTGATGGTCGAGACAAATTTCTCAGCATCCACTTAACTCCGTAAACCAAAGAAGAAGAAGAGGAAGCGGAAGTCAAACAGCAAAGTGAGTAGAGCCAAAGTAAAGTGACGTTAAAAGTTCTAAAAACACATTTCTTACACTTTATTTACATCTATGTACAATTACACGTATGTATTTTATATTA
>JAQNCB010000003.1:5472358-5483910 GCA_030068295.1 Euristhmus nudiceps
CCGGTTCTCTGTTGCATTGCTTTTATTAAGAATTGCATTTTTAAGTTGAAATGTTTGTTCTTTGTCCCGATTTTTGTAAAATAAATTCTCATAAAAAATGCGACTTAAAGTCCAGTGCGACTTGTATATGGTTTTTTTCTTCTTTATCATGCATTTTTGGCTCATGCGACGTATACTCCAGAGCGACTTGTAGTCCAGAAAATACGGTAAGCTATTTGGAGAAAGAATGAGTGAGTGAGTGAGTGAGTGAGTGAGTGAGTGAGTGAACGTGAGAATAGGAAAGTGAATGTGTGAGTGAGTGAAGGAGAGTGAACGAGTGAGTGCATAAGTGATTATGTGAGTGAGTGATTAGTGATTAGGTAAGTGCGTGAGAGAATCAGTGAGTGAGTGGTGTGCGTAAGTGAGTGAATGACTAGGTAAATGAATGAGTGTGATTTCGTGAGTGAGTGAATGAGAGAGTGATTAGGTGAGTGAATGAATGAGTGAAGGAATGAGTAAGAGAAATAAACTAAACTAGAAGATTTTCCAAACACCATTTTGGAGTTACTGTATTTTAATCTGTAACTTACATGCTGATTATAAATGATCATTCCTTGGTCACATGTCACCTCATGAGAACAAATGTGTTGGTGAACACACCAGTTACATCTCCAGTGGCTAGTCAGGCACCCCAGGCATCTGCGTAGACAAAAAAGATCAAATGAACTTATGTCTCGAGAGAGGTGAAATGATATCCAACACTTTAAGCAGGCCCATTTTCATAAAGCGCAGAGTGGCTCATACTACTTGGCAACCATTAAATTATAGAATATCAAGCCTATCCATTTTAGGAAAAGTTAAGGGAAAGGCTGCAAGGTACTACTGACTCCGGTTTGGGACTCGCATTGACTCGGCTCTGAAATCTCACAAGCTGATTGGTTGAGACGAATTTCCCAGCATCCGTGGAAGAAGAGGAAGCAGAAGTCAAGCAGCAAAGTTTGTAGAGCCTAAGTATAATTCCGTTAAAAGTTCTAAAAGCACACTTCTTACACTTTATTTACATCTATGTACAACTACACGTATGTATTTTATATTATTTATATTATATTTTAGTTGCATCTTATGCGTTGTTTTTGAATGTTTAATTGTTATTATAAGCATTTATAGTGTTGAATATGTATTTATTGATATTATATACACATATACTTCAGTCACGGGGGTCGAGCCTACTTCGCAGAAATTCGGCGTTCGCGCACGGTCTCGGCCCCCATTAACCGCCAAAAGTGAGGGATCTCTGTAAATAGAAATTTTCCGGCCATCAGCATGATCATCCTGAATCTACCAGGTGCCCTTCTGATCATCCTGAATCCACAAAGTGCCCTCCTTATTATCCTGAATCCACCAGATTCTCTCACAATTATCATGATTCCACCAAGTACCCGCAAAATCATCACGAGTCGATCCCACGACCCCCCACATTAATCACAATTCTCTCAAATAGTGGGGATTGTGCACATTGTGCCCCAGTGTAAACCCAGGGCTAAAGTGCCTAACAATGGTGTTCCAAGGAAGGTTAAGCACTGAACTAGCAGGAGCGTAATGGATGCAGAACTCTCACTGATGTGTGTGGGACGTGAAGAGGATGTCTGGGCTGATCCCACAACTGAGTGCAGCACAAACTGCTTAAATAATAACATGATTTTTTAAGTCCTGCATTGACCTGGCGGGCTGTCCAGGGTTTACTCTGCCCTCACCCAGAATCTGCTGAGATGGGCCTCACCATAACCCTAATTAGGATTAAATGGCTCAGAAAATGAATGAATGATCATTTAAAATTCCAAGCTCAGGTTTTCTCTGGATAAGCCACTGTCCCTCCACAGTACAAAGACATGCATGTTGGATTAATTGTCCCCAAATGTGAGTGTGAATGGTTGTGGTTTTTATAATTATACATGCATTTCAAAAGCATTCTGATAAAGAAACAGGTAACTATGCTACTCTGCATAGAAACTCACATTCATTTGTCATACCGCTTAATCTTACTATTAGCACAACAGGGAGGCTGGAGCCTATCTCAGCCGATACTGGATGAAGGCGGGGTACACCTGAACAGCTCACTAGACCACCGCAGGGCAACACACACCACTGTTCACCCTCAAACGTATACCTAGAGGCAATTTGGAACAGCCAGTTAACCTAATGTGCATGTATTTGGAATGTGGGTGGAAACGTGGAGCACCCAGAGGAAACCCATGTAAGCATGGGGAGAACATGCAAACGCCACAATAAACACCTGAGCCCGGTACTCAAACCCAGGAAATTCTTGCTGTGAGGTGGACGTGCTAATCACTACACCACAGTGTCACCCTTTTGCGTATAAAGTTGCACATGAAATGACTGACACTGCAAGATAAATTAAATCATTTCAAGGTGTGTTATGTGGTAACACACTTTTATTCAATTTGCTGGGAAATTTGATGCATAAGTATAAGGGAAACTGCACTCTAAGGACATTTTAAAATCCAGGAAGTTAGATCACAATTTTAATTCAGTGTTGAAAAAGATTTGGAATTTTAGAAAATTGTGTTAGGAGGCACGAGATGCAAGAGACGTGCCTGGCCAGAGGAATCTATTAACTCGGATGCAGTAGAAGGGTGGGTGGACTTCTGGTGCAAAATATTTACTGGGAAAAAAACCCCTTCATAATCAATTGTTTTAGCATAACCTTACAATCACAAATTCTAGATACTCTAACACTAGGAGCAGGTATATCACATTTAGATTTTAAATAAACAAACAAACTTCCTGATAAATAAATAAATAAATAAAGTGTGTGTGTGTGTGTGTGTGTGTGTGTGTGTGTGTGTGTGTGTGTGTGTGTGTGTGTGTATTAAGCTTTTTTGGCAGGCGGTATGGTGTTGTAGTGGTTAGCACGTCCGCGTCGCAGCAAAACGGGTCCTGGGTTTGATTCCTGGGCTCAAGTGCATCTGTGTGGAGTCAGGCCTGTGCAGGATGAATGTAGGGTCATTGTATATGAATAAAACCCTCCTATTTAATTATTTTGAAATTACTCCATATTTTGTGGGACAGATTTGGTGCAAACAAATAAATGTTTACACCAAATCATGCATGAGGGCACAAAACATAAAAATCCTTCTTTATTTGTAATAAATAAGGATTGAGGAACTTACGGCCTGGAGCCTGACAGATGCTGCACAAGAGAACAGTTATAGAACGTGAAATCCTGAACTGCCACAGTCACATTCAGGAAGCGCAGAGATAGACTGACGGAGACCGAATCTGTTAGGACAGACAAGTAACTAATGAGTCGTCTTACCAAGCAACACTGCATCAATATCAACAATCCCATTTACAAATAAACATTTCCTGAGGCTGGATGGTCATGCTATTATTTTTCATTTATGTTACTGAAATCAAATCTGAATGCAACATGTATGTGTAAATTTTAAAGTTTATCCACTTCAGACATTTACATTCTAGCTTATCCACCTTGCTGCTATTATTTATTCATTTATTTATTCCATTTCACAGCACCTCAGTGAACATACTGAATACCTCCCGTGTCCAATTCTCGTTCAGAGGTACAGTGTTTACATTTCTATTTTATGCTTTTATTTAAAGTTTAGTGTTCAGAATTACTCGTGTTTACATTCTGTTCTTGTAAAAGTTTAAACAAATCATTGTAATTTGTTTTGGTCTTTTGTTCAATCATAAGCTGAAGAATTGCAGTCAATGATCTCTTCTCACATTCTGGTTTTTTTTTTCCACAGGCTGTAAATTTTAACTATCTTGTTGAACTTTGATATCAATGTTTCTGTTTTTTTTAATGCTATCTCTGTTTTCCAAATTCCTTTCTGTTTGACTCATAGTTCATCCTCGTTCTGTATAAACGCCGGCACACTCTGTGTGCACAGACGACGCTTGGAGAAATAAAGAGTGATACACGTTCTCGTGTCTGTCTCTCTTTGCTCCCCAAAAATCGTCCCAGGCCTGCACAAGAAAAATACGGTCAGCAAAAGGGGAGAAAACCAACTTGGGCTAAAAATAATTACAACAATCTTTAAAACAGATGACCCACCCAAGGGTAAAATTAAATACCCAACAGTTCTTAACAGTGTTAATTGCAGTTTGCCTCATTTGCAGCTTATGAGGTTGTTTGAACCTTTAATGCTGAAAGCCTCATACAAACTTTTGGTATGTGTGAACATGATGACAATAAAGACTCTTGAAATTTAACTGTAGGACTGCTTGAAAAAAACAAAGATTTTCTCTCTTAAGCAGGACAGTGAATGGTTAGAATTTTTTTAAACCAATTTGAATAAAAAAAACCTGAAGTTTTAAAAGCTCCGGGGTTCTTGGGTGATATGAAAGAAAAGATTCTGCCAGTTAAAGAAAGTTAAATTTGTCCCTTGTTCTGCACAGGAGTATAAACATTTCTCTAGTAATCAGACCCTAGACAATCCTCAGTGTCTAGACAGCAGTTAGCAATTTCTCAGAATATGTTCTCCTTCCTGTAACATCTTAATGGGAGCTCTAGCTAGTGGGTGGTAATTGGGAAATGAGTGGACAAAACAAAGAAGCATGACCTTTCAATGGCGACACGGTGGTGGAGTGATTAGCACATCCACACTGGAGCAAAAAGGTTCGGGGTTTGCACATCAGGTTCAGGGTGTTTCTGTGTGGAGTTTGAATGGTTCTAGCCATACTTTTGTGGGTTTCCTCCGGGCAATCTGGTTTCCTCCAACAGTCCATAGACATGCACATTGGCTGTTCCTGAGGTGTGAATGAATGGTATTTTGTGTTGCCCTCGGATGGTCCTGTGAGCTGTTCAGTGTGCATTCAGCCTTCAGCCAGAGTCAGCTGAGATAGGCTCAAGCCTTCCTGTGATGTTATTAAGATGAAGTGGTCTGGCAAATGAATGAATGAATGACATTTAAACTAGATACACTAAATAGGCAAAAGTTTGAGAACACCTGATGATCACACTGTTATGAGGGTCTTTCACAAAAATGGTGCCATAAAGTAGGAAGCACACAGTTGGACAGGGTGTCTTTGTACACTGTAGCTTGACAATCTACCTTAATATAGCAAAGGGTTCCAATCATGTTCCAACATGAAATGCTGGGTGGCACGGTTCCATACTGGTTAGCATGTCCACCTCACAGCAAGAAGGTCATGGGTTTGAGTCCCAGCTTGGTAAGAGCGTTTCTGTGCGGAGTTTGAATATTCTCCCAGAGTTAGCATGCGTTTCGTCCAGGTGCTCCAGTTTTCTTCCACACTCCAAAGACATGCACATCAGGCAAACTGGCAGTTCTAAATTGCCCCAGGTGTGTGTGTGTGTGTGTGTGAGAATGGTTTGTGTTTTACCCTGAAATGGTCTGACTTTCAGTCAGCTGAGATAGGCTCCAGCCTCCCAGCTACCCTAGTACAATTAAGCCAAATGAATGAATGAATGAATGAATGAATGAATGCTGTAGCCACATGTCCAGGAACTGGTAGTTATTTAGGAAATCAACTATATGGGAATGTTTTAGAACAAATAGTTCTACATTTTTTTCCCCAGACAAAGATCATTTGAACAGGAAGTAATCACTCTCGGGACATTTATTTATGCATGAACTACATTTGGATCGGTGACCTTCACCGCTGACCTCACTACTACTGCTGAATGTAGCAAACCAGAACTATCCTGACCAAGTGTTACCCTGTCCATGAGGTACAGGAGGCACCATGTGGGCTGGAGGAGTGAAACACGTGACTGAAGCTTCTTGAACAATCACAGAACTTTGTGTCTCATCAAAGAAACATGAGTACACCTCGCCCTCAGAGAGACTGGGCAAGCCAGGTATATTGAACATCACCTACAGGGACAGAAGGAGTTCTGTAATGAATGCTTTCATACCATGATTGTACCACTGAATGAAAATAATTAAATCCAGGATGTTCATGCGAGTCAGAGAAATGACTGTGTACAAGAATGCATACATTTTTCTGTTCTCCAAGGCTGATGTTGGACTGAGTCAGAGACTGCACTCTCAGACACTTCTGCCCCATATCAAAGCTCCAAAGCCAATGGCCGTCTCTCCAGCCACGATTACAGTCAGAACGCATGCCACACCTAAAAGAAAGCAAAGAAAAAAACTCCAGTTTCTTTCACTTAGCATACTTTCACAGTAATATTCAGTGTTAGGTGGAATGGGTTGATACACACTTGCCCTCCAGGACACACCAACCACAGTAAGGATCTCGAGCTGTGAGACAGGACTGGCAATTTACATGTTTCTCACACTCTGCCACAGGCCTTTTTTCTACCTGAACAAATGAATGCAGTCAAAACACACAATAATACACACATCACACATCAAACTTTCCATTCATTGCTTCATTCCTTCACAGGGAGGATCGTGTGCCTCTCAGGAAACTCCGGGCAAGGGAAGGGTACACCCTGAACAGCTCACCAAGGCCATCACCATACAACTGTCACGGTACGGCCGGCGAGGCGCGCCGATACCGCGGCGATTCCTTTTACGCCCCATACGCAGGACCCAGATCTCAATAAAGCCAGGGAGTATAGCAGATGCAGCTCAGGACTTTATTTCAAAGTCAAAACAAATACAAGTCTTAAGCAAGACCAAAAACAAAACAGGAAACCTCACTCTCAACTTGGAATTTAACTGAGAACAAACCAGGAGAGATGAGGCACGCACACACCCACAGGAACCAGGTAGAAAACAAAGCAATAATCCCGCAAGGAACAGAATACACGGGGCGCTTTAAATATACAAACACCGATTAACTAAAACCGAATTCAGCTCGGGCTTGAAGTCGTGCCACTGCGCGTCAATGTCAGGAGACATCCGTAGGGAAAGGGAGCCCCCCGGTGGCGGAATCGAGCAGTGACATGACATACAACCACTCACACTCACTCTTTGGAAATGATTTGGAACAGCCAATTAGCCTACTATGTATGCTTTTGGTATGTAGGAGGAAACTGGAGTACCTGGAGGAAACCCATTTAAGCAGGGGAGAAGATGAAAGCTCCACACAGAAACAATTGAGCCTGAGGATTGAACCTGTGCCGTCAAGCTGTGAGGTGGATGGAGTAACCACTTTCCCACTGTACCCCCACCACCTTTCCATGTTTAATAAAAATAATTATAATGTTGAACAAATTAAATGTTTTCTAGTTTGCTGGTTGGGCTATAGAGTGGCACAGTGGTGTACTGCTTAGCACTTCCACCTTGCAGCAAGAAAGTCTTGGGTTTGCGTCCCGGGCCTGGGAGTTTGTAGGTTCTCCATGAGCTCACATAGTTCTCATCTGGGCACTCCAGTTTCCTTCCACAGTGCAAACAGATGCACACGCTAACTGGTTCAAAATTGTCCCAAGCTGTGAGAATGTACCCTGCCTTCGGCCAGAGTTGGCTGAGAAAGCATCCAGCCCCCCTGCAACCCTTGTAGGATTCATTTAAATAGTTCAGCAAATGAATGTATGGATGGTGACTTTGGATACGTTTGTAGCCCCTTCTTTAAAAAAAATATAAAAAATTTTATAAATGAAAATTAAAATAAATAAATGAATTAATAAACCTCACAGTATTGCTAGTCATAATGTAGAGATGTCTCCGGGAAAAGTCAAGTTGCAGGTCTCTGTTGATAGCTGATCCCGGCTGGATGAGAAGACTGGAGTAGCGCTTTACTTCCCCAGAGCGGCCCAGGAACACCTAGTGTTAGAATATCACAGTTAATTCTTCCACAAACAGAATAATGTGTCTAATCCAAACCCAAAGTGTTTTCAGAAGAACCTCCTGAAGCAGCCAACCAGTTTTAACATGTGGTCAAACCCATAACAAAAATATCCCAACAGCTAAACAGTACACACTTAAAATCTTACATAACTACACAACACTTATCTACTTAACTACCAACTTAATAACTTAACTACACAAAGTGGCTTTCGGGCTTCCGAGCATTATCCTCTGCCAAGAAGTCTGGAGAAATTGTAAAGAGAACAGCAACTGAATACATCCGTGAAAGGTTGTTAATGCCTCTTGAATCATATCAAAAGGGGAATGAATTTCAGCAAATCAGATTACTGGCCTGAGAATCCCATCAACAAAGCAGGTGACATTGATAAAAGTGTCAGATACCACATTCTAAAGAGCTGCACCGGCGCTTGCATACTCGGGTTAGGCATCTTTAACTGGATTAGCAATGACTACCTTCCAGTTACAGTAGGCTGTGGGAATAATCATACAGATTTACAGTACATCTCTATGTAAGACTAAGATTATGGGTGTATTTGTGCAGGATTTGAAACATCCTGCATAAACATGTACAAGTGGGTTTATGTCTCATTTGTGTGTTTCTGTGCACCTACTGTAGTTAAAGGGAAAGTCCATCTTTAACCACTTGTGTAATAATGTTTATAACAAATATGTGATATTCAGTATTGTGCAATATTTACAAGGATGGGCTGAAAAGTTCATAGGCTGACCACAATGCAATGGTCGAATTTGATCAAATGTGGTTTATTTTGGTGGGACGTGGCGTAGTAGGCCTGCCTCACAGCAAGAAGACCCGATCTTAAGTCCCGGGCTCAGGTGTTTCTCTTTGGAATTTCTATGTTCTGTCTGTGTTTGCGTGGGTTTCCTCCGGATACGCCAGGTTCCTCAAGTCCAAAAACAAAGACATTAGGTTTAATGGCCGTTCCAAATTGCCCCTATGTATGTAGGTGTGAAGGTTTGTGTATATTGGCCTTGCAATGGTCTGGCAAGCTGTTCAGGGTATTCCCTGTTGCTCAATGAAGGCTGAGACAGGCTACAGTTTCCCTACAACCCTAGTAGGATTAACAGTTGAGCAAATAAGTGGTTTATTTTTCAGCATAGTTTTTCCTTTGTACTTCTTCCATCTGTGTTGGAGCCTCTGGATCCCCTGCTATATAAATCTCAGGTTTCATTGCTCTGGTGTTACTCCCTCTTATTCAGCCTGTGAACTTTTCAGCTCAGTCTCATATGAGGCCGATGGGGTGGTATTGTGGTGAGCACTGTCGCCTCTCAGGAAGTGAAGAAGTTCTGGACTTTCTTTGTATGCTCAGATGCATTTCCTTCCACAGTATGAAGCCATGCACATTAGGTCATTAGGCTACTCTAAATAGACTGGTGACCTCTTCAGGGTGGATCTCATTTATCTGACAGATACATGGTATAGATGATACTCACACATTCATTTGCCAACCCGCTTTCTCCTACTAGGGTTGCAGGATCTTGGCATCTCAGCCAATTCTGAGAGAAGGCACTCTCAACAGCTCACCAGACCATTGCAGGGTCACCACAAAAACACAAATATTCACACCCACACCCGCACCTAGGAGCAAGTTAACCTAAGCCTAGGAAAACCATATAAGCAAAGAGAGAACATCTGAACTTCAGACAGAAATGTCTGAGTCTGGGACTTGAACCCAGAACCTTCCCGCTTGACGGACGGACGTGCTGACCACTACACCACCGTCATGCTGCCTGATACAGATAATAGATGGATGAAATTCTGATCTGGCTTTTTATATTTACGTTTAATTTACTTTCAGCAACATTATTACTTTGACTAAGTTTTCTGCCGTCTACAGCATGGCCTTTATATTTGAGATCTCATTGAAATGACAAAAATACAGCATCAGCCAAGAAATTAGTGCCAAAATTACAAATATTTGCATACTCACATATTGTTCTGAGTGAAATTTCCTTTTAAAAACTCCAGTGGCTTGAAAAAGTATTTACCACTTGGCATTTTTCTAGTTTTGTTGCAATACAATCTGCAATCGACAAGGATTTTCTTGGATTGTATCCAATTCACTTTGACAATAGTCAAAATTGGTGAAGTGAAAAGTTTAAAAAAAAAAATTAAGTAAAAGATTAAAAAAAAATAAATAAATAAATAATAATAATACAAGGTGTTGTGAAGCTCCTGAACAGGATCTGGTTTTACCCATTATGTTCAGAAGTCACATAATTAGATAAATAAAGTTCAGCTGTCCACGTTATCTGTGCTACATGCTTACAGATTATATACACTTGTTCCAAAAGGCCCCAGAGTCTGCAGCACCACTGATCAAGAGCCACCACTAAGCAAGCGCCACCATGAAGCCCAAGCGTCTCTCCAAAAAGGTCAGTGGCAAAGATGTAGAGAAGTACAAATCCGGGTTCGGTTAAAAAAAATGTGAAAATTGAAAATCTTTTTTTTTTTTTGCCCCCCCCCCTTCGGAGGACCACTTTGTTTTTATTTACTTGTATTTAAAGTAAAATTTACAAAATTTAACAATAGGGTTAGATTACAGATGAAATGAAATAAAGAGAGAGAAAAAAATGATATATATATATACACACAAGTCCCCATAAGTTCAACCTGCTTAAATAGAAAGCATTATGTATATTGTTATGGATGATTGGTGTACTTATCTACCTGCTATAACATGCTGGCCAATATCCTGCTGACCATTTGGGTTGTATTTTTATACATGCTTCCTATTTATTACCTTGTGTAAATTTCCTCTGGAATCTCCCAGAAAAACAATGGAGTGTCCGTCTCTCACACTGACTGCCACAGCAGTGAGCCGGGCAGAAGGATTCTCTAAAACTGCATCAGTTCTCACTGGCTCTTGGCTGGCCATGGGGCTTGGGGTGTGATCTGAGCCACAAGGATAGGTATTGATGGTATCCTGAAAATGATAATAGAGTTAAACTTTCTGTTCAGCGGTTCTTAATTCAAAGCTGTCTTACAGAATGTTGGATGGTAGCATCTTCGCCCTCCCATTTAGCATTACATACTGTATCAAGATTTAGCTGACATCAGGTTAAATCAATGAATAAACATTTCTTATTAATTTATTTAATTTTCATTTTTTACTCTTTCAATCATTAACTGTAGCTTGGAAAAAACAAAAAATAAAAATAAACAAAAAAAATAACAAAATAACAGTAACTGTAAGATCATCTGTTTTTCCATGTGAACCTACATTTTAAAATTATTCTTCTGCATGTATCTGAATGTATAGAAGTAGATCCAAAAGCTGTTTATGATTTGATTATTTATTTTTTTCTTATTTTTTAGCATCCTGCCTCTGTTGTTGCTTCCAGGTCATGATATTTTATTCATTCATTCATTCATTCATTTTCTGAACCGCTTAATCGTAATTAGGGTTGCAGGGAGGCTGGCACCCATCTCAGCCGACTCAGGGTGAGGGCGGGATACACCCTGGACAGCTTGACAGGCCATCACAGGGCTAGTAACTTTATTCCTTAATGGCAATTTGTCACAAAATTAAAAAAATTAAGGATGCATGATGCATTCCTTTACCATATATGGAATCTTGGTTTAAAAGGTGGTGTCACATGAAGCACTATGCATGTGCACATCTGTCAATATGGAGATGGGGTATGATTGTGTTTTTGGAGAATTGGTAACAAAACATTTTTTTTTTTCACTCTCACTACAGATCACAATGTCATCTGCAAACATCATAGTCCATGGAGATTCCTGTCTAATCTCATCTGTCAGCC
>JAQNCB010000003.1:5546198-5557661 GCA_030068295.1 Euristhmus nudiceps
ACCAATGCCCCCCGCACCAAGGCCAATGCCCCCTGCACCAAGGCCAATGCCCCCCGCACCAAGGCCAATGCCAGAGACACCCACACCATGAGCAGCGCTACCAACACCCACACCAGCACTAGTAGCCCTGCTGAAGCCTCTCACAGGTCCTGAAAAAGAAGCATACAAATTAATATTTGGTTTCCAGATCTAGACTTTCGTAATACGTGTAATAAAATATACGTGTCTTTCTCAAAATCACATACCACCAGCAGTTGCAACTTCCTGAATATGGACTGTTGCAGGTCCTCCACCAGTTGAAATCCTGTGGATGGATTTACAACATGCACTTTAAAAGCAAAAGAAACACGCAATTTAAAATCGAATATATTCTTATTAAGGACTGACCTCAGCTCTTCTCCCTCCAGGAGTTTTTTGTAGGTGGTAATCTCAATGTCCAGGGCCAGTTTGTCGGCCATGAGATCCTGGTATTCACGTAGCTGTCGCGCCAAATCTTCCTTAGCTATCTTTAGAGCTTCTTCGAGCTCATTAATATGTACTTTGGCATCCTTCACCGCCAGCTCACCTTGTTCCTCAGCGTCTGCAATCTGTGTCTCCAGGCTAGTGCGCTACAAAAAAGAAAATAAAGGAGCAAAGAACAGTTGAAACAGCTTTTTTAAAATTTCCCCCCCATTTTTCTCACTACTTTAGTCGTATCTAATTCCCACCCATCAGGTATTGCCTTCCCTATCACATGACCTCCACTAACCAGGGAGGGGTGAAAGCGTGCACACACCTCCTCCGTGACATGCAATGCTAGCCACGTGCCGCTTTTCGAAATGTGGCGCCATGTGTATTTGGGGGGGTGGGCTAACACACTCTGAGGGAAAGCGCTACCCGCCCCCTCATATGAATGATCTCACAGACGCTCGTGATTGAAGTGAGCGCATGCTGTCCGTCCCTCCCGCCTACGAGAGCTCGGCCAATTAGCTCCTACGGACTCCCGGCCACAGACATGTGCATTAAACCGGATCCGTACTTGTGATCTCTTGGTTAATAGTCGTGCACCTTGTCGATGTGCCACTCAGGCCTAAAACAGCTATACAAGAAGCATAGAAAGATGGAAATACAGGACAAGAACTTATCTGTACTCTCAGATACACTTAAAAAAAAGTTTTTTAGAAGTACAATGTTCAAAGTACAAAGTACAATGCACCTTTTGGAAAGCAGAAACAGTACAAAGTGATGCAAAACAAAAGAAAGAACAGATTTCTACTTCATCGAATCTAAGGGTCCCTACAGCTATCCATAGATTTACCTTCTTTCTTTATTTGTTGCCTTTTATTTTATCTATATATTATATTGCTTTATTGCTGTAATTGTTATGTATGTACACTTCTGCTGTTGCCAGTTCAGTCTTATGCTATTTGTTTTGGATTTTATTGGCATCTTCTTTGCTGCGATGTAACCCTGCTGTGTGAAGCACCGTGCGCTGCACAAGCGTACAAATGTTGTGATGCAAATTAAGTTCGGTTGATCAGCTGATCTGAAAAGCCTGCAATTGATAACATTTTTTATAAATTACAGAAATGGTCCGGCATTAAAAGGTGCACAATTGTCTTTCAAAGAGTGACGATTCCTCAACCCAGGTCCCTCCAAGCAACAAGCATTTTTATCCCTTTACATACCCCACTGGTCCCTCCATTCTTGAAAGTGTGTATTCTCCCAGAGTGCAATTTTATGAAAGTATTACTTTTAAACGTGAACTAGAAAATCCGAGGACATAACTTACCTGGCTCTTGAGGAGTTCAATTTCATTCATGAGTCGTGTGGACAGCCGGCTCAGCTCTATAAGCTCAGTTTTGCTACTGCGAAGGTCATCACCATAGGTGTAAGCAGACGTCTGCATTTCCTCTAACTGGTAAATGAGATGAAGAAAAGCAAAAAAAAAAATTTTTTTTTTATGTATATTACACTCATTTTCCCAGTGTCCAAACTCTTTCACTTACCCTCTGTTTGTAATATTGCTCAGCCTCATCCCGAGTGCGACTGGTAATCATCTCGTACTCAGAACGGACCTCAGACACAATGGCTTCTGTGTCCAGGGTGCGAGCGTTATTCACCTCAACAACAACTGACGTGTCCTTGATCTGCCCCTGAAGCTCATGAAGCTCCTAAATGTATAAAGCACCAGCGTGAAATGTTTACGGTCCCCAAGATCTTGCTTTGCTAAAGCAAATGCACTCATTGCACTTTTGATCACATAAAAATAAAATAGAATTGTCTCAGTTTCTTACCGCTTCATACACAGCTCTGGTGAAGTTGATCTCATCCTGAAGTGTATCTACCTTACTTTCAAGCTCAACCTTTTGCATGTAGACTGTATCGACATCCTGATAGAAGAGAGGTATGATCTACCAAGATGCTTCAACACTTCAAAAATTTTACACAGACAGGATAATTAAAGCGCTTGCCTTTTTTATTACAACAAATTCATTCTCCGCAACAGCACGCTTGTTGATTTCATCCTCATACCTGCGGCAATGCAAGAGAAAAAGATCAGTACAGGAAATGATGCGAATATGACATGGATAACTTCACCAGCATCAGTAAACCTGAAGTTAAAGTGCTGACTTGTTTCTGAAATCTTCCACCATGCCCTGCATGTTCTTCAGGTCTCCTTCCAGCTTTAGTTTCTCGGTTCCTAGGCTGTCCAGCTGGCCTTGCAGGTTGGTAATGTAGGCGTCAAACATGGCATCAATGTTGGAACGTGATGTGGTCTGTTCCTGAAGAAGAGTCCACTTGGTCTCCAACTTCTTGTTCTGCTGCTCCAGTAGACTCACCTACAGAAAGGGTGATTCCATGAACAAAGATTCAACACTGTTGAGGAGGAAAGGATTTCTACGGGGACTTTTTCACATTAGTTAATTCCTAACTCAGGGAAGCACAGTGACATAGTGCTTAGCACGTCCACCTCACAGTATTAAGGTCCTGGGTTCGAGTCCCCAGTTCAGTGAGGGCGTTTCTGTGTTGAGTTTGCATGTTCTCCCCGTGCTTCTGTGGGTTTCCTCTGGGTACTCTGGTACCGCCACTAAAAGATATTAGGCACATTAGGCTAATTATCTGTTTCTGGTGCCGTGCTATAGTGATTAGCATGCCTTCCTCAGAACACCAATGTTTGAGGCCCGTGCCCGGTGAGGGTGTTCCTGGGGGGAGTCTGCATGTTCTCCTCAGGTTTCCTCCGGGTCTCAGTGTAATCCCACAGTCCAAAGTTATTGGCTGTTTCTAAATGCACCTAGATGTGAGTATAAATGGTTGTGTGTGTTGGCCCTGTGGTGGACAGGTGAGCTATGCAGGGTGTACCCCACATTCTCCCAGTGTTGGCTGAGACTCTACTAGGGTTATGCGTCTTGGCAAATGTATGACTGTATAATTCTTAAGTTCCTGTCATCCCAGAATTTTTAAGTCACAAGTATTCTAGATAGAGTCTTAAAAACACACGGTCATCTTCAGGCCACATTCTAACTATCCATGTATGCTTTTAGCAAACTCCTGGCAAAGCTGCTTGAACAATGACTCCAGGCGCCCTTTGGTAACAATACTGCCCGGACCTCACACGCACCACAAGACACTCCTTGCCCCAAGGGCACAGGCTTAAACTGAGAATTACGGAGTTTTTGGTATTCAAAACAGATGGAAAACATGGCCTTGAACTCTGGAGAGTCACAATACTATGAAATATGAATATTTTAATAATTTTCTTAAAGCGTCTTGTAAGTAAGTTTTATCCTTATATGGAGATCGATTTTTCCAGGATCATTAAAAAGGAAGAAAAGTATCCACAACCAAACTGCAAAATAATAACAGTGCTTAATGGATAGTTCTGCCTGCGTGTATTGGTTCAAACAGTTTTTTTACAACTCACATGTACTTCTCTCAATCTCTTTTAAGAGAAACATTCATTTATTAATCATTTTATTCAGTTGTAAATGGGTGGCATTGTGGTTAGCACATCTGCCTCACAGCAAGAAGATCCTGGGTTCAAGTCCTGAGCTCAGACATGTTTGTGTGTTCTCTCCATGCTCACATAGGTTTCACCCAGGTACTCCAGTCTTCTCCTGCAGTCCAAAGGCATGTACATTACTCTACTTGTCTCTTCCAAATGGGCCCTAGGTGTGAGTTTAAGTGTGAATGGTTATGTGTTTTTTGGCCCTGTGATGGTCTGCTGAGCTGTTTAGGGTGTACCCTACCTTCACCTAGCGTCGCCAGCCTCCCTGCTCCCCTAATAGAATTAAACACTTCAGCAAATGAGTAAGTGATAAATAAAATAATTTAAAAGATAAAAATTGGCACTACCCCATTCAAACTACATCTTCAACACGCTCCCCAAACACCCCCAAACACCCCCAACCACCACACACACACACACACACGATTTTAAAGCTAGACCCTTAGTGAACATCAACAGCTCTGAAAGGCGCTTTTAAGCACAATGACAGACTTGGCCAAATTCATCAATTTTTTCACATCAAGGCAAGATTTCCCAAATTAAGGTCACTGGCTGTGAAATGCATAATAAGCATGACATGAAATCTTTGGTACTCATTCTGAGATGTGTGCATGGACTCCTCTAATTAACGTCAACTGAATGGGAATCACTGTGGAATTCGCTAAGCTCGATTTCATTACCTCCTCTACAGACGTGTGAACAAGGCAGTGAATGTAAAAGACTCACCTTTTTAATAAAGTCTACAAAGCGGTCGTTGAGTATTTTGATCTCTTCTTTCTCTTGTTTGTGGACGTCGTGGAATTTGGGGTCAATCTCCAAGGTAACAGGAGCCAGGAGACTTTGGTTGCATGTAACAGCAGTGATTTGCGATGGGACAAAATCTCCACCGATGCCATACGCAGGTCCTGCTCCTCCGATAACAGGAGCAGCACCTAAACCGAAGCCAACTGCAGCAGGGGCAGTTCCATAGATGGATTTGTAACTTCCTACACTGTTGCCCAGGCTGTAGCCTAAGCCAGCATTAATGGCCGAGTTAACGGCAACATTACTGCCATATCCGACACTACTGCCAAGGCCACCACTACTGCCAAGGCCAAGACTACTGCCAAGGCCAAGACTACTGCCAAGGCCAACACTACTGCCAAGGCCAACACTACTGCCAAGGCCAACACTTCTGCCAAGGCCAACACTTCTGCCAAGGCCTGCATTGTGTAAGCCACTCCCATAGCTTATCCTGTAGTTGCTCGGTGCAGTGTAGGAATGGTTGGTGAAGCCCCTCTGGGAAGCTCTGCTTCTATGAACATTGCCAGCACTTGTTCTGAGTGACTGTTTGTAATAGGCAGACATGGCTGCTGCTGAGAGGAGGAGATAGTGGAGGCGGCTATGGTTAGAGAGGTTCCTAAGAGGAGATTCCCTCTGAGTGCTTTTTCCATGGAGGTGGACAGCTTTTAAACTTAATACTGGGGCAGGAGGAGTCACATCATTCCGCCCCGTCTGCCTCTGGCGCATCCATCCCCCATCTCTCTTGCGCAAGTACTGATTAAATATGCATCACTTTCAACAGGTGGGAAGGTTTAGGGTGGTTTTGACACACTCCGCTCCACATACTGTACTGCACATGCATGCAAATCCTTAGTGAACTTTTCAAAGGTATTTTGTGTGGGCTTTACTGCAAACTGATTCAAACAAACTACAATCAGGCATTTTAGACAGGTTATTATTTAATGCATGCCCTTCAGACAGTTCAATAGTACTCACTAATTGTCTATTGCCAAGTAAGAAAAAGTGGTTTCTGTTTTCTCAGGCAATTTATTATTTTCTCCTATTGTTAATTAATGGTTTATGTGCGAGTGGACTGAGTTGCATGCAAGGAACCTCACACAAGCGTCATTACCTAGAAGCTAATATTTCAGTCCAGTTGTCTCCAGTGTTCACTGTAATGTTAAAAGCAGGGACTGTAGTTTTGTTTACATTATTATTTGTGGCTTTTGGCAGATGCTGTTATCCAAAATATCATTTTTCATATAATCTGAGCAGTTGAGAGGTAAGGTTCTTGCTCATAGGTCCAACAGAATGAGCTTTGTGGTTTTTGGGCTTGAAACCACAACCATGAGTTCAGTAAGCCAGAGCCTTAACCACGGTGCCAGCACATACAACCCTTGTGCCTATCTCCGACTGCACTAAAGCTGCGTCCACATCTAAAGCATTGGGTGATAAGTGCCAGTGGGAAGTCAATGAAAACAGTGAACAATGAAAAGCGCAATTGTTTCAAGAAGCTCAAAGTGGTTTGGAACGGAGTTCAACCAAGCGGAAATTTCATGCATCACAATTCAAGCAATAACCAATCAGAGCTGGAAAATATTGTTTACCTAAAACATTGAATTCTCTAAAACATTTTTTGTAGGGAAACAATGGACACAAGTTTATTGATTCAACTTACAGTATATCAACATGAAAGAGCAAATCATTATTGCTGTCTGATTTACGATCACACAACAATTGCACATTTGCATTTATGGGATTTGACAAACTCTTGTATTTAGAGTGACTTACATTTCACATGGATAACTGGAAATGCCATGTTTCAGAAACTCAGCATTTTTCGAGAGTATATACTGTGTACGTGTGCATTTAACTCTACCTGGTTCATGACGAGGGCGGCACGGTGGTGTACTGGGTAGCACTCACAGCAAGAGCACCTGGGTTCGAGTCCCAGCTTGAGTATTTCTTAGTGGAGTTTGCAGTTTCTCCCTGTGGTTGCGTGGGTTTCCTCTAGTTACTAGTTACTCCGGTTTCTTTCCCCAGTACAAAAACATGCACAGTATACTAACTGGCTGTTCCCATCGGCCCTCGCCCAGAGTCAGTTGAGATGGGCGCCGGCCTCTCCGCAGCCCTAATTAGGATTAAGCAGCTTAGAAAATGGATGAATGGTTATTGATGTACAAGAGTCTCCATTCTATAGTGGCTTCACAATAACGATAGTAATCGAACCCAAATGTGAACTCAGGGATATACATACAAGTCTTGTAAGGAACCAGCTGTTCACTGCTTACAGTTTCACTCGGAAACATTTAGAAGCAGAAAACATCTGAAAAGGTTACCGAGGCCATGAAGGAGATTGGCTTGTGTTGCGAGACGTTTCTCAAATTGCTTGTCGCTCATTGTTTCCTGTGTGGACACTGCTTTGGGCTGAGATTTCTCTGTAACAGATCCCACACTCCGTTATGTAGTTCTTATTTTAAAGAAATTCAGTTAGAAGATAAAGTAATCATTTCTGTCCATGGCTGATTTCTTTATGCCCTTTTGCTGGGAATACAAGCACCATTTGTTCAGCAAAGTGAATCATGTCAGAAATGAGTATGACAATTAAAATTGACAATTTTAAAAAGAAGTTTTTACTTTAAAAAAAATAAAAAGATCCTTACTTTCTCAGACATGTTGTATTGTTAGTCAGGATAGCACAGGTAAACGCCTCCTGTATGCTACTGTACGCCACTGATCCAGGCCGAAAGGACCCATCCTATCAGAGCAGCCACATCCCCGAAAAAAGTGAGCTCATGTCATGCACGCCACTCCACTGTCTCAGTTACAACCACGATTATTACTTCTGAGAGAATATCACCGGAGAAATCCCTCTTGTCACATAGCAACCTGGACTGAATGCCAAAACCCAAAGCATCAAACATCATTGCTGACCTGCTTTTATTGTCCTGTATCAGCTAAAGCCACACTGAAAACTCTGCTTTATAACATAAAAACTGTGTCGAAGTCAAAACTGTCAGTTTCATGTGAAACCTGTAAGGGTAATATGAGGCCTGAGAAATAGGTTCCATGTGGGATTGTCCACAAGTTCCACAATGGCTCCATGACAATGGACCACCTGAATTTATTTCCCATGAGTAACCCCATTAGGACCCACAAAAGGGTCTCATCAGGGCTTGCTAAAGTGGGACACACGTAGTTGACCCAAGTGGGCCATATTTGGATGCCCATTTTCGGCTCAGTCCCACTTGCCGTAAATAAGGAGGGGGGCCACGTACACACGTGAACGGTTCATATGGAACTCCCACGTGGGAGACACTACCCACACGGATCACAGATGCTTGATGGGAAATTACTGTGAACTGCATAATTATTCATTCATTCTCGGAACTGCTCAATCCTAAATAGGGTTGTGGGAAGGCTGGCGTTCATCTCAGCCACTTCTGGGCAAGGGCAGAGTACACCCTGGACACATCGCCAGGCCCTCACGTGGCAGAAACATACTGACTGCTATGCAGCTCCTCTTGACATAACAAGGGTTACATCCCTCTCACCACGGGCAGTGAGAGACACAGCCGGCCTTTGATAACCCAGTCAGGTGCACTGGAGGGACAGCAGGGACAACCCGGTGATAGTGGGGCTTGAACCCCCGACCCTGGGATCAGTAAGCCCCCTACCACCGACCCACCACTGGCCCAGAATATTTATTTATTTATTTATTTAAAAATATATAATATAGTTTAAAAAAATACTTTATTCATAAGAAGAGCAAAGTTTCTAAAAGAAACGTAACTTGGTTATTTGTTCAGACACGTTGATGAGTGTGGAAAACTGTGTGCAGTGTTTTAGCTGTAAAATCTGATTTATTTATATCGAGTTTTCAGATCAGAGTAAAGATTCAAGTGATAAAGTAAAGTGGTAGTCGAGTGGATTAAATTGATGAAATACAGGAAAGAAAAGTTTCTGTGCTTCCGATCATATTTTCAAAATGAACAGTCTGTACGCTGCACAGCCACGGCAGGCATAATTCTGATCATTTATAATGTTTATCAGTTTATTTAATCTCTTGTGATGTTTTTTTTTTTTTTTTTTGCGGATACCTACACACTGCATTTGAACCTCTGAATTTGGAACAGTTGACTGTAGGCTTGATTTTGATTTTAGAATTAAACTGAAGTTGACGTTTTAGATAAGCTTATGGTCTCATTTCCAGCAAATTTGACCTTTTTTATACAATATTAGAGACACAATGGAATAACATCAGTACAAACCAGAATGCTGCAGGTACAGATAGGAAGAGCACTGGGTGAAACATTTGAATCATGATGGGTTGCAATCGGAGAATATCTCTACATACGGGAACAAAAAATAAATGGCTGAAATAAATAATCGTCTAAATTAAAATCAGGGTCATGATCGTTAAGCACAACTTTACATACATTTTCACTGTGCAGAAGTGTTCAGTACATCTGTCGCCCTCTCTCTCCGACCGTCCCTCTCGCTCTCTCTCCGACCGTCCGTCTCTCTCTTTCTCTGTGTGTGTGTGTCTCTCTCTCTCTGTCTGTCTGTCTCTCTCTCTGTCGTAATACTAAAGGATACTTGATGAAAGATGGTGAGTCTGATAAAGTTGTAGTAACTGGTGCATGCTTTGCACATATGAACCCATAAAACCCATAAATATAGAAAAGGGTGTCGCTCAAACCTCAGCAGAAGGTAACTTTCCAGGTAAATCTGTACGATACAGTCTAAGCTTTCTCCTGGTTCCTCTGGTTATACATCTTGAGCCTATAGATGCGGAGTGTAAGTTTTAAATACGCTCTGTTCTCTGTTGATTTTTAAACCTTTCAGGCATCATAAGATTAAATCATATTTTATGTGGAGCTCCGTTGCAATGATAAAGTAGTGATATTTAATATCTAATCTTTTTAATTTTGTATTTTATTACCTAATCCCAGTTTTCTTGTCATATATCATATACACCCTGTTTTCAAATTTAGAGGGTACACATTGAGCAAACAATATCTGATGAATATATAAACATGGAGACTTTTTTAATGACTTTCGGAAAACAACAACAAGAGAGCATTCAAAACCTGCTAACTGAGATCTTGCAAATGTAAAATAAGTTGAGAAGCTAAGATGTTTGAAGGGTGAGGTCCTTTCACACAGTTATGTGCCAAAAGCAAGATAAAAAAAAAAACAGAAGAACAAACAACTGTGAGAGAACTCACATTAAAATGATTGTTAAACAGCACCTTCTGTACTTGCCGCTACACGGTTTCACACACAAGCTACAAACAAAAGATTCATTTACATAACATTATTAAAGATCATGTTATTAAAGCGATTGTCAGTTATAAGATCTGATTTCCCCAAAAGCATGAAGTTTTACACTTAATTGGGATTATTTTCTCAAAAACATCAAACAAAAGGCTCCTGAAATTTATTCCATCCAAATATTCTTAAACTTTACATATAAAAGTGCAGCTGGTTTCATTGCTCTATACAAAGCTTTACATTTACAAATACAAAGTTAAACAAGTATATCCAAATAACAAATAACAAGTATAAACAAATATCCTTGTAACATGAAATTAATGTTAAAAAATCTCATTATATTGAATATTTCTTTCCAAACAATGCAATCATATAAAAAATAAGGTTTTTTTAATAAGCAATAAATATAATGGGATTTCATTTTAAATAAAATGGATAACCTGCAACAATTTCATTCATCCATTTTCGGGTCACGGGGAGGCTGGCGCCCATCTCAGCTGACTCTGGGTGAGGGCGGGGCACACTCTGAACAGCTTGCCAGGCCATTACAGGGTCAACACTCACACAACCATTCACACACACCTAGGGGAGATGTGGAACGGCCAATCAGCCTCCTGTGCATGTTTTTGGGCTGTGGGAGGAAACCGGAGTACCCGGTGGAAACCCACACAACCACGGAGAGAACATGCAAACTCCACAGAGAAACACCCAGGCTGGGAATCGAACCCAGGACCTTCTTGCTGTGAGGCGAACTTGCCATCGTGCCGCCATTACAATTTAAAATAAGGAAACCCTAAGCAGAAGTAAATAATTACCTGCATGAATGAATGAATGAATGAATGAATAAAAAAAATTAATGAATGAAATTCTCTTTATACACTGCATATATACACCATTAAAAATCCACACTTTCTTTATTATAGCAAAAAAGTCTTGAGCAAAAAAATTGGTGAATGGAGTAAAGCTGTTTTTTGCTGGTAAGAACTTTAAAAACTGCCATCGTATTCTTAAAGCTAAAATACATAAAACTTTACAAAATGTCAAATCCATAAAATACATAATGTTTGCTTGTTAGAATCAAATCCAATCTAAGCATTTGGGATAAATTTGATTTATTTACAAATTGATTTTTAATGGCAGAGCTCCTGCACAGCACACTATAGCCATGGAATCTGGTTTGGATAGCCGTCCCGTGTCCTGTCCCACTGCATGCCCACCACAGGAAAACCAAACAGGTTGCTGTGTAACCGAGTTGATGATAGCTGATTAGTTATGTATCACTGTCTTGCATGATGATGGTAAGCAATAAAAAAACTGATTTATTATTAATAACAAAACTAAAGCACAAAATGTACAGACTCCTCCCAGTGCAGCTAACTGGGTTACCAAATGCAGGCCATGTCTCTCACTGTCTATGGTGTGAGGCATGTAAAAGA
>JAQNCB010000003.1:5785154-5795336 GCA_030068295.1 Euristhmus nudiceps
CACATACATACCCCTGGATCCCTGTACTTCTACTTACTGGGGCTGCACGATTAATTGATTTTAAATTGTAAGTGGATTAATTAATTATGACCATGTTGAAAAAATTTAAATCATCAAATCAATTTTCCTCTCAAATCAATCTTGCACCTCCGGGCTCCTCTTTCCTGTGAGAGCTTTGCCCAGTTCCGACACACACACACACACACAAGTGGAAACAAACATGGTGTTGGCAAAAGGTGATGAGAATTTCGTTGCTAAAGAGGGCAAAAGCAAGTCCGTTTCAAACGAAGAGCAAACCACTCCCCGCTGCGAAGTCACCGAAGCAGGTAACATTATCAGCTTCATTTTCACGTGGTGTCCCATATGGCAAGACAGAGGACAAGTGGAAAAGGATAACAGCTGCAGTCACATTTCATATAGCAAAAGACACGGTCCCAATGTACACGGTCGAAAAGACTGGGTTGAGACACATGCTGGATGTGATAGACTCCCGTTACGAGACGTCAAGCCGCAAATATTTTGGTGACGTTATCTTTCCCTGTCTGTACAACACCACATGCAAAAAAGTGACAAAGCAGCTGGAGGATGTTGTGTTCTTTTATGATATACAGTGCTGTGCAAAAGTTTTTGCCCACTTACTGATTTTTTACTTTTTTGCACCTTTGTCACACTTGACTCTTTCAGTTAATCAAACAAATTAAACATTACACAAAGATAAGCCAAGTATTTAAAAAAATGCAGTTTTCTTGTGATTTTATTTGTGAAGAGAAAATTACTATACAAACCTACATGAACCTCTGTGGAAAAAAGTAATTGCCCCCTTGTTAAAGGGTGAGGTAGTTGTGATTAATCCTATTATTGGGGAAAAGTGAGCTCAATTTCATGGCGACACCCAAACCTGATTGCTGCCAAACATTTCCAATCAGGAGATCCCTTACATAAAACCTGTCTGACAAGGTGAGGTAGGCCATACTGAACACACATCATGCTGCGATCCAGTGAGCTTCAAGAGCAAACAAGAAAGAAGACCATAGAGATGTCTCGGTCTGGGAAACGATACAAAGTCATTGGTAAATCTTTGGGACTCCAGCGGACCACTGTCCGAGCCATTATCCATAAATGGAGAAGGCATGGCATAGTGGTGACCCTTCCCGGGAGTGGCCGACCTACCAAAATCACTCCAAGAGCACGGTGCAGACTAACTGGACAAGTCACAAAGGTTCCAAAAACCACTTCTAAACAACTACAAGTCTCACTTGCCTCAGTTAATGTCAATGTTCATGACTCAACCATCAGAAAGACACAAGGCAAAAATGTCATCCATAGAAGAGTTCTGAGGCGAAAGCCACTGTTAAAAAAAATAATAATATCAAGGCATGAAAGTAACATTGCAAGTTTTTTAGAGCACATGCTGGATTCAGATGAATACAGATGAAGGAACAGATGATTCACTGGGGCGAACACTGAGGGGAGAAGCTGAAAGAAATGTAGCAGACTAAGATTTATTAAGCAGTGCATACACACCAAATTAAGCCCACGTTTGTCTGAGCTAGTCTAAGAACATTGCTACCACATAAACGACATCCAATTCTACCAGCTTAGAGAATTTTTTTCTGAATAATAAAACTATTATTCATTCATCTAATCAACTCAAGTACAAACGCATGCACGACTCTGCAAACCTATCAGGAGTATAATCACACAGTTTATAGTGGAGCTCACAGTTGTAAATCACACTAAAATATGAAAATCATGGCATCAGCCCCAAACCTAGTTCTAATCACAAGAGACATCTATAAGAATCGGTCTGCACAGGCACACTGTACTACACACACTGGCCAAGACACCACCTTTTCATATTAACTCCGCTGCATGAATCGCAGACAATTTTTCCAGAATGAAGTACACACAGGTATGTGGAAACATTCACAAATCCATGCAATTATTATTTTCCCCCTTCCAACACAACAAAGTAATTTGCATAGCAGCCAGACAGCAGACATGAATAATGACCATAATAATAATAATAATAGCAGTAATCATCATCATCATCATCATCATTACTACTATTATTATTAGTGCAAAGAGAGAAGAAAAAACAACTCGCAGGCCAATTGTTAACCAACAACCAAGAGCAAACACGGCGTCCCATTTTAAACTTTATCAGAAAAGGAAAATGATAATTCTCCCCTCACACATACCAGTTTAATACAGTCCTCAATTTTCTCAAATTCAATGCAGTATACCTCTTAGCCACTGGGTTTTTACCACTATTATCATCATCATCATCATCATCATCTTCTTCTTCCGCTTGATCCTGGGTTGGGTCGCGGGGTCAGCAGCCTAAGCAGTGAGGTCCAGACATCCCTCTCTCCGGGGGAGAACAAAGGCGTTCCCAGACCAGCCGAGAGACATAGCCCATCCAGCATGTTCTAATTCGACTCCAGGGTCTCTTCCCGGTCAGGCATGCCCGAAACACCACAACTAAGGAGGCGTTTGGGGGGCATTCTAACCAAATGCCCGAACAACCTCAACTGGCTCATCGCAGTGCGGAGGAGCAGCGGTTCTACTCCGAGCTCCTCCCGGATGGCTGAGTTTCTTACCCTTTCTCAAAGGGAGAGTCGCACCACCCTGCGAAGGAAGATAATTTCAGCCACTTGTATCCGCGATCTTGTTCTTTGGTCACTACCCAAAGCGCGTGACTATAGATGAGGGTTGGAATGTTGATCAACTGGTAAATTGAGAGCTTTGCCTTATGCCTCAGTTCCCTCTTCACCACAACGGACCGGTACAAGCTCTGCCTTACAGCAGAGGCTGCAGTGATCCGCCTGTCGATCTCTTGCTCCATTCTTCCCTCACTTGTGAACAAGACCCCAAGATATTTAATCTCCTCCACTTGGGGCAGAACCTCATTCGAGACCAGGATGGTGCATTCCACCCTTTGCCGGCTGAGAACCATGGCATCGGACTTGGAGGTACTGATTCTCATCCTGGCCACCTCGCACTCCGCTGCGAATCGCTCCAATGAGAGCTGGAGGTCCCGGCTTGATGAAGCCAAAAGGACAACATCATCTGCAAAAAGCAGAGACGAGATCCCATGGCCACCAAACCAGAACCCCTCAATGCCACGGCTGCGCCTAGAAATTCTGTTCATAAAAATTAGAAGTCGTCCGTTGCATCGGTGTCCGTTGGACCGAGGTTCAACTGTATAGTATTTTTCACATGAGGATCATAGCACAAAACACTGTTCATCACAGTGCAAATAGTGCTTTAACACACAGAAAACATAAAAACTCATTTCCTCTTGGTAAAATTCCCGAAGAATGAAATATTAACACAGAATAATAGAATAAAAGATAACACTGTGTGTTTAACCTGTTGTATCTCATGAGTGTTGGGTGACGATGGTTTTACTGAAGTCTCATTTGTCCCTTGCTCCACACTCGAGCTTGGCTGCTCCTGGCCAACTGGGCTGCTGTTGGCTGCTTGATCTGTCTTGGATTCTTGCATGTCTCTGTAAGAAAAGAAAAAAAAAAAAATACATCCAAAAATTAAACCAGGGACAGGATGATAATTTGCAGTGGCTTGTAATAATGTTATAATTAGGGCAGGATGAAATGCAAAGGAAACTATACACCAGATTTAGTGTGAATGCCAGAACAAAATTTATAAACACAAGTGAACTCACTCACTCATTGGCTGAACCGCTTAACACTAGTAGGTTCACGGGAAGGCGTGGTACACCCTGAACAGCTCATCAGACCATTGCAGGACCAGCACACGCAACTATTCGTATACACAATTCACACTAGGGACAATTTTGGATCAGCCAATTAGTCTAATGTGCATGTCTTTGGACAGTGGAAGAAAACTGAGCTACCCAGGGGAAACCCACATATGGACAGGGAGAACATGCGATTCTCCACAGAAAGCCTGAGATTTCAACCCATGACCTTCCTGCCATGAGGCCAAGGTGCCGCCTAACATAACCAAAGTGAAAAACAGAAACCTTCCGACTGATACAAGTTCTCAATAGGGTGCAAAATATTTTGAAGGTATTAAATGTCGATCCTGCCCTTGAGCATATCCTCCCCTCAGTGTGAAATAACAAACCATTTCAGATTCAGCCTACCAAAGATGTTTCAATAGGAAAACAGCCAGAAGTGAAATATGATTAGAAGTCATATGAAAATACGTATTTATGTATAGAAAAAAATTTTTTTTTTCATACATACGTTCGATACAATAAGGTCCACAATTCAAATTAAAAAAGTTTGTAGAGAATTACCATCCAAAATGATCATCCATAGTTTTAAATTACAAGCAATGAAAATTCCTACCCAAATCCTTTCTGTTCTTCGGTTGTTTGAAAACACAACTCATTTTCCATTAGTAGTCTTTACATGGTTAAGCACGCTCAAACACAAGGAAGTCTGAGCCGATATTTTCTAAATAACTCACTGCCACCATGACTACTGTAAACAAAGGAGCCCTAGGTCCAGTGTTTATTAACAAACACATCTTGCTTCTGGAGCTATTTAACATTAACCAGGTGGTACGATCCTAGGATCTGGCAGGTGCAATAATACACTGGAAGGGCCTTATGTAAACAGCTGGTGGGGGCGGGGAAGCATTTCAAAAAGCAACACAGCTAGAGTAAACAGCAGAGAAAATCTCTAGGCAAACAGACAGCCATTCTCCTGACATGAATGTGAACCAGAACATAGCTTGGAGGATTGTTTTGGCCTGGAAGACAGAATACACTGTAATTTTGCTGACAAGATCCAAATACTGCACTACTCACCCTGATGGCTGTTGTCTTTACAATGACTTGTATGATTTGACTTCAAATAACAGTTTCAGATCTGCTGGATGAATCTCAGAAATGTAAACTAGATGTTCATACCTGCTGAACCAGTAACAATGGGAAACGTTTTAATCGCTACCATCAGGATGTACTTCTCTCCGCTCAAACATGGACTGAATCATATTCTTCATCTTCAAACATCTTGAGACGTGTAAAACAACATGACCTACATCACACATTACCCATATAAGCAGGAACAACAACAACAACAAAAAAACCTCACACAACTGTGACTATGTTGGTAAAATAATAAATGTTTGTGATACAGCTGTCACTTATTGTTCAGTCTTTATTTTGTTTTTTTTTCTCCCTAATTTTAGTTGTATTCAATTCCCACCCATCAGGTATTGCCTTCCCCATCACACGACCACCACCAAATCAGGGAGGGGCGAAAGCATGCACACGTCCCCTCTGTGACAACATACAATGCTAGCCACCCGCCTCTTTTCGAACTGTAGCACATGTGCATTTTGGGGGCAGGACAATCTAACACCCCGGGTGGGGGATCGTCCGCCCCCTCGTACGAATGAGCTTACAGACTCATTCCTAAGAGGGGCGGACAGCCTCCACCACCAGCCCCACCTGACACCCCCCCCCCAGGGGTGTTAGACCGCCCCCAAATACAGATGCATTACAGTTCGAAAAGAGGCGGATGGATATCATTGTATGTCACGGAGGGGGCGTTTTCATGCTTGTGATCGCTGTGAGCGACTGGGAAGTTTGTCGATGCACCATTCGAAAGCCCATTGTTCAGTTTTAAGAAGAAACAGCTTCAGTTTCATTGCTAAAGCTTAATATATTTATTCGTTTATGAAGAAAGTAAACCAGCAGTATCTTAATCTTTTACTTGTTGTTATTGATAAACTCAGTAAAGTAGTTTGGATTAGTGATTTAGCATGTTCAGCCCTCCACATGGGGCTTTTTCTGCTGGTCAGCCTTCCACAACAAATAAATCGAAAAGGCAGCGCAGTGACAAGCTTTAGCTGTGCGCTAAATCCTCTCAGCTCCTGTATCTGCCTGTACTGCTACACAATCAAGTGCGCTACAGTTAGCATGACAAATGTACACCTGGCTCAAACTATTAGTGGTTATGTATGGCAGTTCAAGTTATCCAACTATTTATTTGTAATTTGAAGAAGATTGTGGCATCTGCGCAGATAGAAATACGAACACTTCTGTGCAACAGACAGTAAACAAAACATACCGCCAAGTGAATATTCACAACTGCAACAGAGATTTGAAAAATTGTTTTGATTATTCTCAAAAAAGAATAATTATTTTGAAAAATAGTAACTCGAACCACAAAATTTGCACTCAAATTTGAAACTGGCTCTTATCGGAAAAAAATACCTGCCTTTGGCTGAATCTTTCCAACACAAGTGACTGTCCTGCTCTGTCTGCAGTGACTGCAGCGTACTCAGATGCAAATTCAGAGAGGCCGTGGCTTGAGGGAACTGCACAAGAGATTAATATAGCATTTAATTAGATGGTATAATGTGAATAGGACTCACTGGGGGGGGGGGTAGTTTTTAACATTGATTTATATCCTGTCACATGCACCTATGTCCACGGAATAAAACGTTGATTTGAGCAAATTCTGAGCAGTGGTTGTTGCAGGATCGCTGTAACGGTGAATATTTTGTAGGATTTTTTTCTGTATTTTTAACATTTACCATTTGTTTTTACACATTTACAAAAGGTCGCTTTTCAGCACATCTCCACGGACAGGCTACTTGCATGCATAGTGATTTTCGTGCAATTACAATAATAAGATGAGTCATTATGAGATGACATGTCCTCAGCCTCCACAAAAATATAACTTGTAGAAATCCCAAAAAGTCAAATGGCACAACTACACTGCCTCAAAGGAGCAAGTGCCGAGTTTGATGAAGAAATCTCAAACGGTTTCCAAGTTCTGACCTGGAATCGAAATGAATCCAGAAGGAAGGAAGGATGGGCAGACAGACATACTTATGATGATATACGTCATTAAAATGGTGGAAGAATAAAATGATGTAGACTAAAGAGGCAGTTTAACAAGAGACTTCACTTTTGGCAGGTGAATCCGTACGGCTCTTTACTTCTGAAGGCCAATTAATTAAACCAATCACTCAATCAAAACTTAAAATGGGATTTTTCGCATCACTCCATGCCCATCCAAACCAAAGACATCACATTCCAATGATAGAGACTCCATCAGTAAAAGTTTTCAGGTACAGTTGTCCTGGGACGTCTCAGAACTGAGTCATAAGCAGATAATGATAGGGAAGTGCAGCTACGGACTCTCCCCATGGAGCCTCTGCCTGCAGGGACACTTGCATAGTTACAAGAGTACCTACACGAGTTTGCTTGGTCGTTACTGCAGAGCTAATATGCATGCCACCCTTTCGCTCAAGCAGGACAATAATTGCTGATAAAAGTGATTTCATAAGAATGCCAGGGACTGTATCAGTCAGACTGTGACCTGCCCCTTGTGTCACCCCATAGGCAAAAGCAGTGTTAATCTTGCATTAAAGATCACAAATCTACAAAATTTATTTCTAAGAAATACCAAACATACAAAAAACAAAGTAGAGAAGACAAGGACAGGAGTGGAGACAGCGATGAAAAAAGGGAGAAAAGGTGGGAGGGAGAAGAATGAAGCGATAAGTACACAAGACTTGTTACAGAATAAATATTTCAGCAATTTTTATAAATCTACGTGTTTATTGTTGTGATAATACTCTTGTAAATACAAGAGAGTGAAGACTGAGGCGAATGAAAGCACATTAAACAGGATTGTTTATTACAATGAAAATAGCATTGAAGGACAGTTTTGGTGATATCAGCATTTACTCTTTCACAAAGTCTATGGTGTCAGAGAAGGCTAGGCTAACATATAGCTTGGCTATCCTATTCTTTTCACAAAGAAACCTTCCACAGCACAACTATAACCTTTCAGCTTTCCAGTCCACAGTGAAGGTCAAGATTCTTTTCAGGAAGATGCTTGCCAAATTGCTTTTGCATAACCGTGGTCATCTGCACAGTAGGCAAAATATGTCCAAACCTCAACCCCACCTTTTCAACAAGCTGTGGGAGTCAAAAGAATCATCATGATTGGGTTCCTCAATGCTTTCTACATCCTGATTTTGGAAAGATTTTCACCAAAATCCGTTCGAGCCAATTATTGAGACTAATAAAAACTACTTAGTGAGATGTTTTATGTGCATAGCTCTTCTCATAGTTGACACTGTTAGAACGTAGCTTTACAGAACAAACAGACAATCATAAAGGTAAACATTTCTCTAGCAGACCAAAACATCCCGATCTACCTAATTAATAATATACAGCTTAGTCACTGCTCTGGATAGATATCTCCAACGATAGGTGTCCAAGGCTGGTGTTATAAAGGAAGCACGGCTCCCTGAAGGAGGGAAATATACAAATAAATCTCCCTTGTTTTTCCTGTTTCAGTCTACAGCGAAGAAGGAAATATTAACAGGTGATTTGTTCATCATTTGTATCATATGTTTTGTTCGTTTAATTGTGCATTCAACAATTTCATTGCAGTTGATCTCAGAGTAATGAACTAGAGGAGGTACAGACAACCAAAACCAGCATACTTAATATATACATTTAGCATATGAAGGCCACCTTATTCTCATAATCCACATTTTACTATGTGTACCCGTGTGAGTGTGTGTACACATGTGCGTTAGTTGGTGTTCTTGGAGTTACCTAAATGAACTTGGTGTGTTTTTGCACAAATCATGAACTGGAAACGTGACAAACTTTTGTACGTATCGTGACACCAATCAGCATTAAGTCAGCAACGGGATACGTACAGACGGACATGGGACAGCCATTGAAGTTATGGCTACACCCTGACTAGGTCCTCTCTGTGTGGCTGCACATTGAAACAAGCAGCAGGAAAGAGCATTAAAAAAAATTCTAAACAGACCATTAAGAAAGAGGACGCACTGCAGCTCTGAGCACTACACCTTCTCAGATGGAGCATGTTATATTTAAACAAACAGAAATAAAAGTCTGCTTTTGTGCAAGTCAATAGGTGGCAAATGGGTTTTTTCAGTACAGTCTCACACATTAAACCTGCTTTTCAAAAGAGGAAGAATTACACAATAGGTATTCCATTAATGTCAAGAATTTTGGTTGTGAAACTCTGTGGAAAGATGAAACAAACTCCTCCCTGTTGTGTGCTCTTTTGGAAGGAGTTCAGAAGGCAGGAGATGCCAGCTACGCACTGAACATTCGCTACATGTTGTACATGTATACATATCTGTACTACACCCATAACTACCCTACACTGCTAAAGGTATTCAATCATCTGCCTTCACACACAGAAACATTTAGATACTCCCATTCTTAATTCATAGGGTTTAATATGACATCTAACACTGTTGTTCATGCTACACTTAGATCTAATTTATAATAGATGAAAAAAATCATAGTGCAAATTGACGACCTTTCGGACCCAAAGCCACTTCTCTTACCATTAGTCTACAGTCGCCCAAGAAAGTGTGGCATCTAACAGCACCGACTTCAGTGTTGTGCAAAACATCTGTTTGCCAGACATTACTTGACAGATGTTACATCTGATTCATAAACATGACTTACAGATAAAGAGACATTTTTTTCTAAAATATTTTACTGATTTGCTTTGGAAAAGACTAATTGATCCAATTATTGCTGATTTCACATTAAATTTATGCATTTCCGGGTTTAAAACCTTTCTCAAGGTTCATGTAACAAGAACATGCATGTCAAACCAGAAAATCAAAAATCCCATAAATGACAAAACAACATTGGTGAAGTCCATTGACTGTGGAGAGGCATCTGCAGTGAATCAAAGACAAGAAACCTCACACCGCATTGTCTGGGAATGGATTACTGATCACAAGGTCGGAGGTTCAATTCCCACTGTCACCAGTTGTTACTGCTGTCCCCCAGTGCAGCTAATTGGGTTATCAAAGACTGGCCATGTCTGTCCAGGGTGTACTCTGCCTTCACTCAGAGTTAGCCGAGTCAGCATTTTTGAAGCAGTGAATGCTGAAGGTCTGTGAACAGGTGTGTCCCGACCAATTACAGATTTAAAAAAATATCAGTTTGTCAAGAAACACCATCGCGGACTGAATTAAGGAACTATCAAAAAATCTTGCAACACAGCTGGCCGAGAAGACACGCAGCCACACTGCTTTTTCATTAGCTGTTGATGAAAGCACAGATAACACGGATACAGCACAGTTATCAATTTTTATTAGAGGCGTGAAGTCGGATCTCTCCATCACCGAGGAGCTGTTGGATGTAGCTGCAATGCA
>JAQNCB010000003.1:5973394-5986423 GCA_030068295.1 Euristhmus nudiceps
ACACACACACACACACACACACACACACTCTCACACACAACCACACACACACACACACACACACACACACACACAAGCACACACACACACACACACACACAAGCACACACACACTCACAGTCACACACACACACACACACACGCGCGCGCTCACACACGCTCACACACACTCACACACACTACATCTAGGGGCAATCAGAACAGCAAATTAGCCTAATGTGCACGTCTTTTGACTGTGGGAGGAAACCAGAGTACCAGGAGGAAGCCCATGCAAGTACAGGGAAACCTGCAAACTCTACACAAACACCCTGGCCAAGCCCAGGACGTTGTTACTCTGAGGCGGACGTGTTAACCATTACACCACCATGTCAGCCCTGTAATTAATCCTGGAACATCAAATGTTAACGGCTGCGATGTCACTGAATACTTGAGGAAATATGCACAAATGTTTATGATGAGATTTTGGCATTTTCCCAAAACATTATTAATATTTTTTTTAACTGGGACACTTTTGCACTAAAAATAGCTGTAGATGTGTAGAACAAAAGTACATATAACTTGTGCAATCTTTAAATAAATGTTATTTGGACAATAAAACAATAAAAAAAAAACTACATAAAAGTGATAAGCTGTGTTTCTCTTATTGAGTGTTAGCAAATTACATAATGTCTCCTTCATTGCAGCGGTGGTTAAATGTGCAAAAAGCACAAAATCAGACAATTATTTTAAACGCTATCAGGCCTCGTCAGGAGTGGAGTGCAATCACGCTTTATCATGCATTCCATTCAGGTATAATAATTGTTTCTCCAAAGTCTGTATTGAAATGGACACTGAGCCAGGCAGTGACGGCCCAGCACCAATTCTGCTGTGGCGCTCCTGGGCCATTTTACAAGAGTGATAATCACTCTCTAACTATCTTCATACAACAAGTTCTGAAATCCTCCCTAAAATGAGAAAAATGCTGATGCACTGTCTGATATTGGAACTGAAGTCATACTTACTCTCTAATTCTTTTAGGAACATGGCAAAAATGGAAGTTGATCTTTATTTAGATCACTATTCCTTTCAGCTCCTCACTCAAAAACTGACAGAGATGGGCTTAACCCACTGCTGTGTTCATTGGCTCAATTTTATTTCATGTTTTCACGGCTCGGTCTTTAATCATGAGCCTTCCAGCGAGAAAACTCCTCAATCTTTGGCAAGGTTCACACTCAGCATCTGAATGAGCCCTCAGGTGGAACGACTCCGTGCTTAAAGCAGCCTCTTTTAATGGGAACTGCATGCAGAGGAACTAAACAGTTTGGACAGCGATATCTCGCTATAAGGTTAGATGGTGTGCGACAACAGCGAAAGCTCTGTGCCACAGTGGATCTGTGCTACCATGCTCACGAAGGACTGAAGCTCCTGAACCCACACAATTAGGACAGATAGGACTCATATCTACGGAAAGAGAGAAAGAGAAAGGGAGAGAGGGAGAAAGACACCATCAGCTGTGGGCAGCCCAATCATGTGATTCACCAGAGCCCTGAGTGCACAGAGAGGAGGGTCCCGCACCGCATCAGTTACATCGGTGAGTCCCAGTCCTCTCTGATCACCATGCAGGTACATATCTGTGCACACTGAAGTCTCTCCTTTCCGCTCTGAACAAACGGCTGAGGAACTCCAAATCCTGTTGGTTCTGCTCTCCAACCCGATGTTCATTAAGGTCAAAGATGGCGGACTCATCGGTAAAGGTTCTGCTGCACACCTCTCACTCCCACCACACACTGAAGAGCCGTGTACGCTGAGAGGAATAACATTTTTGTTCCCACGTCCCCACAGTGTGAAATGATCTTATGCATGCCATGAATTTCACTTCATAACCCAGTAATTCCTGGATGATGCGCTCCATTTTAAAGTACCGGTAGTCATCTCTCTGTCTCAGTCACTGCATCCAGTTTCCTCATCTTCACCGTCGCCGCCGTAAACCGCCATAAAGAGTCCTGAGAGCAAATTCAACGCTCAAATACCACATGTTTACTAGGACTTTCTAAAGGTGTTCAACAAGCATATCACCACCACGGCCATATAAGTGTGCCATGACTCTCCATTTGGGTGCGGCCGTCTTCAGCTCACAAGCTGCCATTCAGGCTGTAGCAGCACCCAGGCAGAGGTCTTTGAGGATGGGAAATAGAGTAACGAAAATCACTATCTGCTTGCTCAGCAAAGTGCCTGCCAGATATCTTTCGACTGCACTTTCTTCCCATGTTCATGCCTCATTGTTTGGATTCAGACAGCTTCAGGAACCAGACATCCCTGTATCACCTGAACACAAGATATCCTACAAGAAAAGCACGGATGGTTTCAAATGTATGAAGTCATCACTCTGTCCTGTACTGAATGTGCCAAAGTGCCTCACGACCTTTCCAGAGGGATTCTCACTAAATCTGCCTGTACTGCAGCAGCTCTGATCACACACAGTGATGGATTTCATCATCCCAAAGGTTAACTATCGTCATGGTGGTACGTCATCTTCCTCTTCCAGGCCTACCCAGAGATGCTATACAAGAATTTGTTCCAGAACTTCAGCAATACTAATAATATTGCTAGTAACTGGGGAGTTCAATTTACATTGACACCTCGGATTTACATTAACAAGGTTATTTCCTTGAGTTAGCGAAGCTAAGGTTAAGACGTATTGTTTGTTTCCTTCTGGCTAACACACCTTCTGTTTGCTGGACCTCTACACCCCTGTTTTGTTTGTCCTTTTGTTTTATTTCTTTTAATCTCCAATTATGTTAACCAAACTCAGCCCTGTGCATTTGTGCCTTGACCCTGTGCCTGCATGCTTGCCCCTATAGACCCTAAATCAGGGGTGCTCAATACGTCGATCGCGAGCTACCAGTCGATCGCAAAGGTACTATTGGTCGATCGCATGACATTAAAAAAATAGATGTCAGCCTATCAGCTATCGAGCCCTTGATTGACGTACAGGGCTGCTAGTCACCGCGCATGCGCAAAAAAGGGCGCTAAGTGCAGCAAACTGAGTCAGCAAGTTACCTCCAGTTTTAAGCCTCACTTTTTCCTTTTAAATTAAAGAAAGCTTGTGGTCATCAAAAACAAGTGGTGGTGCTGGACCAAGTAAGAAGGCAAAAACGAATCACTTTCATACGGAATGGGAGGAGGAGTTTTTTCACGATGTGATTTTCTAAGTGTGTTTGCCTCACCTGCCAGTCTCCCATCAGGATACCAAAGAAGGGATATGTGGGGCGGAATTTTTTGGACTGTTCATAGAAAATAGGACACCGACTTCCCGCCGAAAAGTGAGGTGAGAAAGAGACAGGTGAATGAACTACAATCCCAGGTGTCTGGACAGCAGTCATTCCCACTGAAGCGTCGTTCTGGGCGAGTCACGTGATCGTTAATAGCAAGAGGCTTGAGGCTGGCTGTCAGAAGCTACAGTCCGGGCTATGCGTCCCAGAGTTGAGTTTCAAGTGGGCCCTGAGTTGGGAAAGGTTGGGAACCCCTGGTTTAGAGTGTAATCATAGAGGAACAGTAACATTTCACCAGCACAAATTCAAAAAATTTGGCTCTAGTGTGAAGACACAGGAATTGCTGCACAGAATAACTGCAATAAAAAAGGACTGAATTTTCCACATTTTTAGCATTCATACAATATCTCATTGCACACTCAGGAGTAAACAGGAAGTACAGCTTTAAGTGTATTTCACAGTGAGGGAAGTCATCCCTTGATACCATAGAGAAATTCAAGAAATTTTGCCAAGAAGACCATATAAACTGTTAAGCATGGAGGTGGCAACATCTTATAGTGTGTCAATAATAAAATACTGAGAAACCTCCAGACATCAGTCAGAAAGTTTAAAGCTGGTATCAACTGGGAATTTCACCAGGAAAGTGACACTAGCATACTTCCAAAGTATTACAATAGTACTGGTGTGAACATCACAAACCATGGAACATGGAAACTTTTTGACTGAAGTGGAAAAAAAATGAATAGTTTGTCTGTGCAAGTGGGTGCATAAACCTTACCAAGTTACAGCAGTTCTGTCAGAAGATACAAACAAAAATTCTTGCCAAGTATTTGAAAAACATGGAAGACTACCCCCAAATGTCTGATTCCAGTTCAACAACTAAACTTTTGAAGCCACTCAAAATCCGCTACAATAAATCAAAGCTAAAATAAAGATTGCATTTACGCTCTTATTTAGAAATGAGAATTATTTTGAAATTACTTCTTAATAAAAAAGTAGATGTCTGCATTGTCTAATTGACTAATATAGGGAATGTACGATACCTTAAATTTGAGTTAGACCATTTTTTTAGCCCAGGTGTATACAGTGTTTGGGTTTTAACTGTATGAGACTACAGATAACAAATGAAATGCAATCATGTCAGTTCTCTCATTAAAACCATCGGAGTCATTACCTTGAATGTCACTGAAATATTATGTTCTGGAAGCTACTGACTTCAACGATCTGCTTAAAAAAATGAAGCAAGGTATTTTCTAATGATCAACCTGATTTTAAAACCAAATCAACAACCGTCTGCTCAGTTCCAATGCACTACATCATTTTTAATGAGTATGATTAGACTGCTATATACTTTGCTATGCAACTGCAGGCTGCACGACCATGTCACTGTTTTAAATTACGATTTTAAATAATTTTGGGTTTTTAGGCCTTTTTCCATCACTGAGGCTTTCCAAATTGTCACAGTTTATTATTATTATTATTATTATTATTATTATTATTATTATTATTATTATTATTGTTGTTATTATTATTATTAATAATAATAATAATAATAATAATAATAAACTTACTGTTCAGCTTTGTTTTTATTTCATGAACTGAGTCATATAGGCAAATAATCGGACTAGTTTGCTAATAAGACTATACTAGGAAGGCCATGTAGAGTGTTTTTCACTCCAAAACACTGGTCAGAGGTTTCAGTAACAAAAAGAATGTGTGATACAAAAATAAATAAATTAATTGATTGATTGATTAATTAATTAATTAATTAATTAATTAATAAAAATAAAGCAACATTAATACATAAATTTAACACATTTTACAGTGAAGCAGATGTGCTAACACTACATGCCACCCACTCCCTTGTTTTTTTCTATTTTGTTACAGCCTGTAATCTAAAGTGCATTTTTTCGCTTGAATTTGTGTAATGGACACACACATGGACAAAACCAACACCCCTCACCACCCCAAGCTAACCAATCCCACAGATTTTTATTAGCAGGGACTGGGAATGAGTGATACTGCTTTCAGCATTTTTTTTCAGGAAGAGAAATTCTATTTCTTGTTTGCTTCAAAATCAATATGTTATATGTTAATTTTTATTGCTATGTAGAGTAAATTGGCTATTGAAAAAAGCTGAATATTAATTTTCATTTCAAATTATAAGGCAACAAAATGGGGGATTGGACTGTCATTGATGTCAGCTATGACCTCACACCGAGCTCTATGAAGGATTTAGTTGGTGGAGATTTGCTCCTTTATGATTGGGATCTTTTTAATAATAGTTCAGATAAGGCGCTTCCATACTCCATCATGATGAAAATCATAAGGGAGGGTTGAACATCCATCTGATCACCACGGCATGCACTGATGTGAAAAAAGACCTCTGGATGCTCATGCTCTGTATCAACAAAATGTGTTTCATAGTCAGAGACAATCTTCTTTACTTGGCCTTTTCTGAAAACAAATCTTCGAAGTGCATAAATTCAGTAGTCTCTATCCAGGGAGTAGGTGTACAGCTGTACTAAGAAGCCACATAATTAATGCTACATACCTCTTCACCCTGCTGCGATCATGTTTTACTTCAATGGGGCCAAAGTATTGTGGGTCAGTATACGTAAAGGGTGGCAAATACATTTTTATTTGATTGCAGTACGATGCCATCTTCTGCAGAATATGCAGTCATGGGTTATCTTTCAGAAAACTGTTTGCTTTGATAATCGAGTATTTCCTCTGAGTCTGAAGAGCATCTCGTTCCTTTCTTAATGACCTACCAAGGTGTGAGTGTGTTTCAGGAGCTGTCTTGGACTCTGGTCCTCATTGAGCATCCTGGCAGTATGTTTAGACTCTTCGTGCATTTCCAGTTTATTGAGTCTGCCCCAAAACCTGAGGATTCCATTCTGTAGTATAGGGTCTAGTTTGTAGATCCCACTGCTCCTTTTCAAACACTGGTTTGCGCTGTTGTTTTGTTTCAGGTCACTGGCTGAACCATCACAGAACTGATGCAGATGGGCATGAAACCTTGAAATCTGCTGGTTTAAAAAGCATTTCTTTATTCTTAAATTGATAATCAGATTTATGGTTCTTTAATGAATGGTGAGTCTATCATTTTCTATATTGGTGTTTAAGGTAGAGTTCCTAGCCAGGCAAAAGCTAACTGTGATAGGCTTAATATATATAATATATTCAGTATATTCTACTTGGTGCAGCTTATTTTTCCTCTTGTTGTTCTTCAGTGCAAACAGTCTTCTCTTCCAGTTTCTCTTGTATGGATCTATTTTCATCCCAGTCACTTTTTAGTGTCCTTCCGGATCTTGTTCCATATTGTTTTCAATTTCTTCCAGGGTTTTTAATTTTGCAGCAGTTACGGCAATATCTGCTTCAATTTCCAAGGATTCCATTTCCGAACTCACAAAGTTTCTCAAATTACAGTTCATATATTCTTTAAATAGCTTTAGCTTTTGCCAGTAAAGCAGCTTTATCTGCAGCAACTTTAATGCATGCTGAAGAGATGGATAATGCTTTTAAACTTACAGTATCTTTGAAATCTTAGATACACTCAGCTTTGTGGGGCTGCGAATCAAACCACATTTTCACCGGATTTGGAAATCTGATGCATATGTCCATTTTTGGTTCATACCAGTCCAGATTTTTACTTTCTTTCACTTCCTTAGGATACAGTTTCCGAACAGACGCACAACACCATTTAAATTCATTAAGCATCCTTTTAAATTCGGCAGCACATTCAGAAATATTGTAAACACGAGCATCATCTTTCATCATTGTTCTTTATTTTCCGTGAACAATGGCCAAGTTTTGCTCTGCACATTGCTGCACTTTTTTCTGTAATGACTCTCAGTGATCACATCTGTTCTGCATATTCAACGCCTTTAGCAATAATAACACTTTCTGTTTTACATCTTTTTTTTTTTTTTTTACAGTTTTGACCAGCATGACTTGTTTTAGTATCCTTTTATTTTCGTTGGCTGCCTTTTCTTTTCATGCAGCTGACCCAATATTTATTTAACAATATTTCAGACAGTTCATGCTTATTAGTACATGGTTTTATAACTCATCTTACATTCAACAGCAGCACGTTTCTTTGTATACTCAAGTTCCACCAGTCACATAAATCCCTCAGAGTCAGACAGCCCCGCATTTGCTTGTTTACTTACAGTACTAGTGAAATCTTGCCAAGGTGACTCAACAGTGAAACAATTGTTTTGAGCTCTGTCTTTTTTCCTCAGCACAGTCTGGGTGATTTTCTGCTCCTTGTCCTATCCTATAATGTTTTTTTAAATCCTTTAAACCCCCCTGGATTCATATCTGGATCACACACAAAATTTAAACAGTGCTTCAACAGCCCAAGAACCACATTTCTTAAAATTTTGTGAAAAAAAAAACTTTTTGACTTTTGTCTTGTAATGACAGCATTTCAACACCAGGTGGCGATTGGGCAAAGAGTGCATAGACAGCAAGTATTTTGTCCAGAGAGGAAGAGCAAAATTGGGCAAATTAGCTAATAACACATGACAGTGACTTGTTGTATTGAACAAATTGGATGAACGCTTAACTAGCAAGCTCAACAAAATTCTGATTTTTATCAGAGGGATTAATGAAAACTTTGAAATAACAGAGGAGTTTTTGGCTATGAAATCCCTGAAAGGAAAAACAAGGGGAGAGGATTTATATAACAGCATGTCAGCGGTCATAAAGAGGCAGAAGTTACCTTGACGTGTACTCGCCAACGTTACCACAGATGGGTCACCAAATCCGACGGGGAAAAAACATCGCGCTCCTCAAAAGAATCGAGGACAGAGTAGAAGAGCACAACCCTGAGCAGGAGGTAATTTTCCTACACTGCATAATTCACCAGGAAGCACCGTGTAAATCCAAGTTGCAGTTTGACCATGTAGTGAAGCCGGTTGTGAACCTCGTTAACTTTATTCGAGTGATGGGACTTCATCATTCTCAGTTTATTAATTTTCTTAAATATACTGATGCTGATCACAGGGACTTGCTTTACCGTTCTAATGTCCGCTGGTTACGTTTGGGGAAAGTATGTCACTGAGTGTGGGAGCTCAAACAGGAGATTATTTCATTTTCGGAGCTACTTCAGAACACTGAATGGCACAGATTGACTTTGTGATTTAGTTTTTAATGTGGACGTACTGACACACATGAACGAACTGAATGTGAAACTACAAGGGGAAAAAAACCAGTTTGTGCATGAAATGCAAGTGAACATCAGCGCCTTCAAACCCAGGAGAGTTTTATTTTCAAAGCAAATATCAGACAAGTCCTTTGCTCATTTCATCACACTGGCTACGTTAAAAGATGCTCCGCAACATGTGAAAAAGGAGTTGCATGTTCTCCCTGTGCTTGCGTAGGTTTCCTCTGGGTACTCCGGTTTCCTCCCACTGTCCAAAAACATACACAGTAGGCTAATTGGCTGTTCCAAATCTCCCTTAGGTGTGAATAGTTGTGTGTGTGCATCGACCCTGTGTTGGCCTGACGAGCTGTCCAGGCTGAGATGGGTGCCAGCCTCAGTGTGACCCTAATTAGGATAAAGTGCTTCAGAAAATGAATGAATTTAGTTCAGCCTATTGGTCCGGCCCTCCACAGTATTTCCTGTTTCTCGTGTGGCCCCTTGGGAAAATTTATTGCCCACCCCTGCGCTAGGCCATTGCAGTGCACAGTAGACCATATTACATGTAAAAGAAATAAACAAAACAAACAAATAAATAAATAAACAAAAAAAATTGGAATGGGTCCAATAGCATCTTCTGACGGCGGCACGATGGCGTAGCGGTTAGCACGTCCACCTCACAGCAAGAAGGCCTGGGTTCGATTCCCAGCTTGGGTGTTTCTGTGTGGAGTTTGCACATTCTTCCCGTGCTTGTGTGGGTTTCCTCCGGGTGCTCCGGTTTCCTCCCACAGTCCAAAAACAGACAGTAGGCTGATTGGTTGTTCCAAATCGTCCTTAGTTGTGAGTGTATGTATTAATGATTGTGTGAGTGTTGGCCCTATGATGGCCTGGTGAGCTGTCCAGGGTGTACCTCGTCCAGAGTCGGCTGAGATGGGCGCCAGCCTCCCCGCGACCCTAATTAGGATTAAGCGTTAGGATTAAGGTTCAGAAAATGAATGAATGAGTATCTTCTGACTCTTCAGTACTATATTTGAATATTTTAACCATGATACCAACAACGGTTGTCACTGCTGTCACATGGCGATGTGTGGAATTGCGATGCGATCCCATCGCTTCAATCCTTTGCATTGTAAGGTTGCATGCTATGGAAAGGCGTGCAACTTGGCTGTGGCCAAAATACTTACTTACCCATGACAGTGGCACATCATGTGATCTCTGTAAGAGCTATGGAGCGAACAGCATTTGTTTAGTTTACTTATTCAGACTTAAGTGCATCCTACATTAAAATGGAAATAAACCACATTCTGTGAAGGTGTTTTTGTGTATACAGGGATACCTCACTTTTGGCGGTTAATGAGGGGTCTCGACCCCCCGCGAAGACCAAATTTCCGCGGAGTAGGATCCACCCCCCGTCTGACATATATGTACATGTATGTGTATTTAATATCAATAAATACATATTCAAAGCTATAAATTCTTATCACAATTAAACACTCAAAAACAATGCATAAGATGTAAATAAAATAAAAATAATATAAAATACAATACCTGTAATTGTACATAGATGTAAATAAAGTGTAAGAAATGCCTTGACTTCCGCCTTTTCTGCCACAAATGCTGTTATTTCAGAGCCGAGTCTCAAACCGGAGTCCCAAACCGGAGTCAGTAATGAACTTGCTCCCTTCCCCTTAACTTTTTTCGTATTTAATTGTGAAAGAATTAGGTGAAGTCCGTAAGGTCACTACTGACTCGGTTTGGAACACTGCCTCTGAAATCTCACAAGCTGATTGGTCGAGACGAACTTGCCAGCATTAGAAGAGGCTGGGATCCGAATCCGAGTCTGTAGCAACCCCTCATGGCATTTTGCTGAACTTTTTATATATATATAAAACCACTCCACTCTACGTCCTGTGTGTCCTGCATTTGGGTCTATTATAGTCCATCCAAAACCATGACAGACTGAACCAACCAAACATGGACCCAGCGGACATCACCCAAGCCTTCAGCTTGCAGGGAGCGCATCTTGGCCAACATCAGGAAGAAATACTGTGGTTTACAGCCCGGTTGGAGGCTTTGGAGGGGATCCTATCCAGGGCTGGGGCTAAACCCCATACTCACCTTCTGCCCTCTCCTCCACCACCTGTGGCCGGTACCATACATCACCTCACTTCCCCAGTCCCGAGACCAGCCTCTTTCAGAGAGCCTCAAGTTCCCCTGCCAGAATGTTATGGCGGGGATCTGGGTACCTGCGGCGCCTTCCTTTAGCAGTGTTCTATTCATGTTTGAGTCCCACTTTTCTTTTGGACCATTCTCGGATAGCCTGTGTGCCTAGCATTCTCACTGGTCGGGCGCAGTCATGGGGAAGTGACTCATGGGCGCAGTCATGGGGAAGCGTGTTCAACTTGGCTGTCCCGAGGCTAGCTTACCTGTCTGTACCGCGGTCATTGTGCCCGTCTACTCTGAGGCCTGAACTCCCTCCTGAACTGAAATTGGTGCTCCCAATTGTCCCGTGGCCGGTGCGCCCGTCTGTCCTGACGCCTGAACTGAACTGAACTGAACCCTCATGAACTGAGGCCGGTGCTCTCTCCTGAACACGAGTGTGATGCTGCGCTCGAACCAAAGCCTGATGTTCTGTCTGAATCCATATGTGCCACTGCACCTGAATCCAAGCCTGATCTCCTGCCTGACGCTGCACCCAAACCCAAGTGCACCTCTGCTAAGCCAATAACAGTAAAAAACTAAAGCAACTCCTGCAATGAAAGAGGAGTCTGATTGAGGAAGAAGTCACTCCTTTTAACACCAGGAAAGAGGAAGGCTGATGTCAAGAAAGTTAAAGGCACACCGCCAGCTAAAAAAAACAAATCTGATGGTGAAGCTGTCAGTGTGTTTATGGGCAACTGAGCTCCAATATGAGTTTTGAAGAAATCAACGAAGGCATCGGCAAATTCTTCCAGAAAGAGGGACTTGTGATTCAGTTCATCTTGAGGTGTCTGAGAAGTTTGGTTATGTGGACTTTAGCCCAAAAGAGAAGCTTCCCCAAGCCCCTCCACCCCTTTCCCAAGCCCCTCCACCCCATTCCCAAGCCCCTCCACCCCATTCCCAAGCCAATTACAGGTTTTTACTACCAGAGACGCTGCCTGCACCAACTCCAAGATCATCTGTGATCCTGTTTACACTACCCCAAGATTTTCTATGATCCTGTCTGCTCCAGCTCCGAGCTCACCCTGCTTCACCACCTTCCTGCCAACATTGAGATCTTGTGTTTGATTTTCCACTACCTGGGATTTCACAAACTCTCACGTTTTCTCCACTCCACTCTGCCTCTTGTGGGTGCTGCATTTGGGTTTATTCTAGTCCATCTGAAACCGTGACAATTTTATTTCAAAGACACAACACTAAATCTCAACTTAATTTAATGCACCTTCTAAGTGAATGGGAAACTTGTCAAATGACAATCACTTCCCGATCTTTACCTCTATTTCATCCAAAAAAAATACATTGCATAAGCTCCCGTAATAATTGTGTTTCCTCCGCAACATCATGAAATATACCATATTTTATTAATGATCAGGCTGGTTACAGTCCTGCAATAGTGTCACTCAGTGGAGGCCTTGTGAAAGAGAAAGATTTTCTCATTTAATAGCTTAGTGTCAGGGAGAGAATGGCAACGGAATGTGCATTTCTTTCTTTCTTTTTTTTTGTCTGTTTTGTTTCTTCACTTGTTGGATGACACGTGAAACTAGTACAAAATGAGCATTAAATATCTGTTATGTCTGTTTAATGCACCAGCAGTTTGTTTTCATATCACATGAACATGCAACTTCAATTGCCAGATGTTATTATCACAGATATAAATTCACAACCACTCTACACACACGCACACACACACACACACACACCTGACCTCTTCTCAGAGAGATGACCGTAACAATAGAGCGATATATTGTTGACCACTCAGTGATTGCGAGTAATAGGTTTAGAGGAGCTATTGAAATAAATCTCAGGTTGTGTTGAGCGAGAGCTTTATCTCTGCAATGACAAAGTCATTATTAACAGCATCGCAAGCACCCCACACACTTTTCCTGCACAACAGTGCTGCATCGATAGAGACAGGGAGGCTGCAATGAAAAAAAAAAATGTACTGCTGTGAAAAATACAGAGGCAAAGGATTCACAGCAATCAAGTGTCTGCTGTTCCTTGTACGGTGCCTACACATTTTGTGTCAATACAGATGACAGCCAGATCTAAGAGAGTCATGTTGGTTTAGGTTACATTTCAAGAAAATGTCTTTTTCACCTGATCACGTGAACAGCTAAAAGCAGAACAGTTTGGAACACAAAGGATGAAAACAATGAAGAGGCTTCAGACACGGGTTAGAGCCCATCTCAGCCGACTCTGGGTGAAGTCCTGGGACGTGGTGGACAGCACACCAAGTCAGTCACGGGGCGAGAACAAACCCCCGGAAGTTCAGGGAAAACATGCAAACTCCATAAAGAAATGCACTCGCTGAGCCCAGAACTTGAGCCAAGCACCTTCTTACTGTGAGGCGAACATTCGGTTCTGTGGGCTTTTACACCCCGAGCCCAGAGGCTCATCAGGCCGGTGCTTATCCCTGGTTTCTGTAGCGTG
>JAQNCB010000003.1:6013115-6027023 GCA_030068295.1 Euristhmus nudiceps
ATATTAGATATTTCTTCATTATTATAAAAGTCAACAGATATTATGTTCACCCAGTTTAAGAGACATTTATGGAGATAGAAATCATCAGGGTAGTAGTTTAACTGGTGTTCTGTGTTTTGGATTTAACAGTTTTACCTGGACTGTAAATGGCCTGCCGTTTAATCCAAATCATGACTCGACAGTCAAAATGTATGAAAACAGTGGAAGCTTCGTTATTCCAAACAACAAACACCTCACAAAATTTGAGGGTAAATACAGATGCTATGCATCCAATAAACTGGGAGTGGCGATGTCAGAGGAAACCCATTTCAATGTACCGCGTAAGTCATTTCCCAGAAATATTATCATTCTTTCTTCTTATTATTATTGATTAGTGATGGGATTTGATAAACTGTTTTTATACACTCACTGAAAAGCTTCACCAAAGTTTCCAAAAGAAAACATCGAGCCAGCAGTGGTTAAAGTGGGAGATCCAGTGGTCCTGAAGTGTAACCCTCCAAAAGGCATTCCACCTCGCAATCTCTACTGGATGACTGTGGGTGAGTTATTTTTAAACTGATGTTCACATTCTGATTAGAGATGCCTGGAGCCTCAGGTAGGTCTTGCACTGATAGTGTTAAAACCAAACTGTAAGAGGAGTAAAATATCTAGCATTGCATATTTTTTATAATGAGAATATTTTTTGAGAACTATGATGATTCACAGATTGCTAACCAGACTGCATCAAGATTACAACCCTGTTAAAAATCTAAAGTAAAAATAAAATGCAGTGATTTAGAAATCTTACAAACATAGAAAACATGATAAATGTTAAAAGTAAGACATTTTACTATGTCATGAAAAAAAATGTATTTGATGGTAGTAACATATAATATAAAAACATATAATATTATATATTTCTAGAATATTAATGAAAAGATATTTGACATGGGCAGCACAGTGCTGTAGCGGTTAGCACGTCCGCCTCATAGCAAGAGGGCCTGGGTTCGATTCCCAGCCTGGGTGTTTCTGTGTGGAGTTTGTATGTTCTCCCTGTGCTTACATAGGTTTCCTCCGGTTACTCTGGTTTCCTCCTACAGTCCAAAAACATGCACTAATTGGCTACTCTGAATCGCCCCGAGGTGTGAGTGGGAATGGTTGTATGTGTATTGGCCCTGCGATGGCCTGGCGAGCTGTCCAAAGTGTACCCAGCCCTCTCCTGGAGTCGGCTGAGATGGGCACGTGCCTCCCCGCGACCCTAATTAGGTTTAAGCAGTTAAAAAAATGAATGAATGAATAATTGAGCCCCACGCCTGATGAGGGCGTTTCTGTGTGGGACATACATGTTATCCCTTACTCGCATGGGTTTCCTCTGGGTACTCTGGTTTCCTCCTGCTCCTCTAATTGTGAATATCAGTGTGAATATTGGTGCAGTGTAGAGTGTGTCCACCCTGAAATCAATCTATTGAGCTGGTGAGGGCGCTCCAGTGCAGACTCTAATATCGAGTAAAACGGTTTAATCCCATAACTTGCTCATTTTTGTAAATGTTATCAATAATTATAAAGGGTTCCAGATACTGCACTATTAGATGAGCTGTTTTTCATATAACTGTCCTCTTGGTGCTGTTTGCAGGGCTTCAACACATTGAACAAGATGAACGGGTATCCATGGGCTTGAATGGAAATCTGTACTTTTCAAACGTTCTGGAAACGGACAGCCGTCGTGACTACTGCTGTTTTGCTGCTTTTCCAACGATTCGCACCATCGTCCAGAAAACTGCCATGGAAATTGAGGTCGTGTCCTGTATGTTACACCCTCTACCTGCTAACTGAATGTACAGTGCCAGATGTTTGAGCCCACAAACAACAACTGTTTCATAAAGCATCTGCCTTGTGAAATACATCGCTAACTCAGAAGTATATTATTATATTTATATAGTTATGTATAGTTGAATTTAGCACAAGCAATTTTCTGTGAAACAGATTTTAATAGTGGATTTAAACATGCCCCCCCCAACCCCACCCCTTCTAATAACCCTAACCCTTTGTTCAGTTCTATAAGAAAACATTTTCTATTTCTCTTTTCATTTCAGTAAACTCAACTAGTGAAGCAGATTTCACAAGCAAGTCAAACATTTTTCAAATTTGTATTTGTAATTTTTCAACTGTAAATGAGTGTTTTTCTTATTAACAGATTGTGATTGTAACTTTACATTCTAACTGTCCATCCTTAGTTTCATATAGAAAACCATCTATTCTGGTGCCTTCCGGTAATTTGTCTCAAACATATCTGGTGCAAGGAGAGGATCTTGAGCTCGAGTGCATTGCAGAGGGACTGTACGTTTGTGCTCCTGCTGTAAAATATCTCTTCCCTTAATCACCTAATCTTCAGTGTTGATGTTCACGTTGTATAACTTGCACTATTTTAATTTGGACTCCATCGTTTAGCCCTACACCCATAATAGAATGGACTAAGGTTGGAGGGAAGTTGCCAAAACACACCAACATCAAGAACCACGGAAAATGCTTGAGTGTAAAAAAAATCACAGAGGAACACAACGGAAAATACATGTGCAAGGCAAAAAATTCTGCTGGTCAAGCAGTTCATTTCTTCGATGTTACAGTAGAAGGTTTGAATTCATTCTTAAGTTTGTTATCAAGATGACTTTAGAATTTTAACACTTTTTATTCTGTGAATATTCCATTTATTTAATGGACCATAAGTTTTACATTTTATTTTACTTACCGTACTCATCATTTTACTCACTCATCTGCTGAATCATTTAATCCTACTACGGTCGGGGGGAAGCTGCTGCCTATTTTAACCAGCACTGGGAGAAGGTGGGCTACACCCTAAACAGCTTGCCAGACCACCGAAGGGCCAGTATACACACAACCATTTACATTCACATGTATAGACAACTAGGAACAGCCAGTCGGTCTAATGTTCATGTGTTTGGATTGTGGGAGAAACCCGAATTACCTGGAAATTCCCACCCAAGCACAGGGAGAACCGCCGCCTCCACACAGAAACGCCTGAGCCCGGGAACTGAACCCAAGACCTTCTTGCTATGAAGTGAACATGCTAACTAATCCACTACGCCCATTTTACTTTCTAACAGACATTTTTTTTAATGAGTGTACATTGATCAACAATATACTGTATGTAGAAAAAGACTTTAAAACCCTTAACATGTATACTACAGTACTACAGTTTATTATATTCATTTGTGTACGAGTAAGAAACGGCAGAAGAAATAAAACATAATATGAGCTGTCATTTTATAACTCTGATATTTATATATTCTAATCACATATGTTTAATAATGATTAAAAACAATTCATTCAGTTCCCTCAACATTCCTATATTTTGGTGACATTTTCAAATAGATTTCAATCCGATGATTTAATCACAATTTAAACATTACCTGCTATTTCAAGCATGTTTACGCTAGCATTAAACTACGACTAAAATTTACACCAACAGTTGTGAAACAAGCTTATAAATTGACACCCAAAGGAAGTTATTGCTCTAGTTTGGAGGGTTTCATAATTGTTTTACTCTTCTTTTATTTTTCAGAGCCACTGCACTGGGTGCAAGAGCCAATAAAAAGTCAAGTCGTAGCAATCGGTTCAGATGTGCAGATAAAATGCCTTGCTTCAGGAAAGCCTCCACTCACAATCACATGGATGAAAAATGGTGAACCTCTTCAAGGTAAGTTCACCAGGGTGAGTCACTCCATTACTCCCTCATTTACCGAACCACTTACTCCTACTAGGGGAGTGGGCAATCTGGAGCCTATCTCAGCCAATACTGGGAGAAGGCACGGAACCATGAACAGCTTGCAAGATTTTCACATGACCAACACACACAAAACCAATGACATTCATCTCCGTACTTTGGGGCAATTTGGAACAGCCAGTAAGCCTACTGCCCAGAAACTGAAGTACACTGGGGAAACCCAAGCAAGACAGGATGGTATAATCAGAGTGGGCATTTATTAAACCTATTTCTAGGGGAAAAAATTGGATTTTTCATCAATGAAGCTCAATCCTGATATGTGATGTGATTAAAATATAAATATGGGTACAGCTCATGCGACCAACTCCAGGGCATAAATACATGTCCAATGGCTGTGAATCCATTATTAATTAGAATACATTGATTATTATCGTCTCTTCTGAAAGAGCAGAGCCAGAGCTATTTAGGCATGTACATGTTTTACACCATCCTGTAAAATAACAAAAAAGCCAAAACCACTTCTGACACGCCTTTATTTAAGGACTCACCGCAGAAAAACTATCGGTCACTGGATAACAGCTTCTGAATATCCATCCTCAACACACTTTCTACATAAAATATATTGAATTCATGTTTGCAAAACTGCTCATTTATCAAATTCTGAAACTGGCGGGGTGGTTTTCATGAACCTTATCCAGATATTGGATATTAAATGTAAACATATTGATGCATACCACTTTATTGTCAGGAACGTAACTCAATCGTTTGTTCTTTTCCAGAATCTCCTTCAGCTCATGTCACAGTGCTCCATGATACTCTACATCTTCACAAAGTTCAGCAAAATAATACTGGAGTGTATCAGTGTGAGGTCTCCAACAAGCATGGCACGTTACTAATCAACGCAAACATCCTGGTTGGGAGTAAGTGATGCTTATATGAATTGCTCCAGTTGGGTGAAAGGAAGTGAATTATAATTTTGTAACTCTCTCTGTATGACACTTTCATTTCAAGACCCAGAAGGTTTTGCAGTGCCCTCCATGCTGACCGCCGCCCCATGTAAAGATCACTTAAAAGGGTTCAGGGGAAAAAAAAACACCTTTTGTTGAAGTAGTTTCATATCACACTAAAAAACAATATAAAACTTTAAATACATGTATTTGTAGAAAAATAATTCCTTATCCAAAATAATTATTTCCAATAACTTTATATTAACACTGTTTGAACGTGAGCTAGTTTGCACAGAGGAATGAGCAGCTGTCATTAAATAATTTGTTCCAAGATTCATCCCAGAGGCAAATTTCTTTAATTCAATGAGGATACAAAAGTGTAGGTAATGTTCATTTGTTCATTCATTCATTTTCTAAGCCACTTAATCCTAATTAGGGTTATGCGGAGGCTGGTGCCCATCTCAGTCAACTTTGGGTGAGGGCGGGGTACACAGCTGGGAACGGTATGTTAGCTTGTCAGGACATTGCAGGGCTAACAAACACACAACCCTTCACTCACTCTCACACCTGGGGCCGATGTGGATCAGCCAATCAGCCGACTGAACGTGTTTTTGGAATGTGGGAGAAAACTGGAACACCCATAGGGCTCGAAATTCACGGTAGTCCGGTCGCCAGATGCGACTTAATTTCTGATTTGTTGCGTTAGTTCTGTTACCGGCTCGCCTGCTTTGGTGAGTTGAAAATATATTTTCAAAAAAGGACGGCTTGTAAGCTGAAAAAATAAATAAAAGCGGAGATTACAGACAGAGAGCGCGCTCCGTCTGATGTTACTGAAAGAATTTTCAAAAATACTGAAAAAAGTCGTGAAGAATACTGAAAATCTATATCTGAGGTCGGCGTCTCTGCAGTTGTATAATATATAATCTTCTGTGTCATGTTCACCAAGGGTCGAACTCTGAGATCAGACACGCGAGTTGATTTTCTGATTGGCTGGTAACCTTGTTAGGTAACTAGTCCGGCTGGCTGGAAAAAAAAAAAAAAAAAATTTCGAGCCCTGACCCAGAAAAAACCCACACAAGCACGTGGAGAACACGCAAACTCCACACAAACACCAGTAACCAAAAGCAGGCCTTCCTGTGAGGTGTACGCTGTGCCACCGTGCTGCGCCGGTGAGGTTTATATACCGCAGTGAAACTCAACTGATCAACTTAAACTTAATGATTTACTCATGTACTAATGTTACTAATTCTTGCTGCATGCTTTTAGTTCGATCATTTGTACTTGACATGGAAGTAGAACTTATTCTGTGTGTGTGTGTGTGTGTGTGTGTGTGTGTGTGTGTGTGTGTGTGTGTGTGTGTGTAATGAATATATAAATTGGACATGAGGGTGTTGTTTACTGGTTCTTTAATATTTCATAAATAATTACATTATCTGGTTTCTTTCGAGATCTTCCTCCGATGATTTTGACACAGAATTCTATCAGATATGGTGCTGTGTGTGGGAAGAGTGTCATCATGGACTGCAACGTGTTTAGTTCTCCACCTTCTGATATCCTCTGGTCAGTTGCATGCTCTTTTGAAAATACCCGTGTATTGGTTTGTTTGCCTGTTGTTTCACATTGTTAATCTTTGGTCAAATTTTAATTTTTTAGTGGATAAGCAACAAAGATAAGTTAGTATAGGGAAAGTTAGAAATTATATTTAAGATTTTACATGTTTATTTGAATACTTGCAGAACCTTCATACCTTCAGAAGGTCTTCACCAGCTTGTTCTCATGATTAAGAGAAAGTAGACTGAGCCAAAAGCCGTAGTCACTTAGTAAAGTGCTCTGAGATCAACCATAACACTCAAGGTCACACGGAACCAAAAACATGACCTACACATCAGAACTATTGTGGAGGGTCAAAGATGAGTCACAGCTAAATCATAATAATGGAGTTTCCGAACTGCTCTTTAGGCAGAAAAAAGGCACTTTTACATGGTTTATGGGAAAAACATGAAAATTCCTCAGGCCAACCCTGGGACTCGATATTTTATGTGATGAAAATATGCAGCGTCGGCACACTGGCTGTCAGGACTCACATCATAGCAGTGCACCATGAGAAGGAAAAAGCGTCTGACCGTCAGGTTTCTATTGGAAAGACAAGAAGACCATATAGTTTACATCCATCCATTCCTCCAGCTTAAGTTCACACATGTTAACCCTGTGGTGATGCTGCACACGCCGGTATACAACCAACGTAGTGGGAGTGAATGTCTAAGTGAGGGTAACATCCAGTGGATCTTCCTCTCTAAACTGTTATTTGATTGAAGCCATAAAATAAAATACACTTTTTAAATAAAATAATATGCACCTTTTTTTAACAATGTAAACAGAATGCTGTGCACCATATGCAGTTGGTATCTTTGCATTTTAACAGGAAAGATAAACTTTTTACTTCTGCACAATGCATTACTCATTGGAATAGAAAGGCTTTTAACCCAATCACAGTACGGGATTATATGGTGTTTCGGATGCGTATAGCATGCTTATGAAAGTGAATCTATTCAGGGGACTGGAGTCACGCTACCCTACGGCAATAGTGGAGTTAACATCCTACAGATACTCACTCACATTCTCACTAGAATAGAAGATTTCTTAGATAATTGGCATCGATTCGGTCAGCAAATCCTACATTTTACAAAGTAAACAATTCACAAATTAACAACTAATGATATTGTTGTGTTATTGAAATGTTCTCTAAACCTACAGTGAGTCAATGGTGTATTTTACATGTCGAGACTAAGTTTGCATATTTGGTTAGCTCATTTTTATTCCCTTCTACAATCAAGTTACTGTAAAAAAGAATGAATCCTGATATTGTTGGGTCGGTGTATGGGGTTTGAGAGTGCCTGTGAATAACTTGTCCAATATGGGAAATCGTATGGGTGTTGGAGCTGTGTGTAGCCGTACAGTCATGGGTAAACAGGGTATATAGCAGGGGGCTGAGCACACATCCCTGGGGGTGCCGGTGCTGAGTATGGAGGATGTCACACTACCGACCCGCACCAGTCTTGGTCTGACAGGAAGTCCAGGATCCAATGGTATCAAGAGACACTGATGCATAGATTCCTGAGCTTCATGACAAGCCTGGATGGAATTATGACTTTGAAAGCGTAGCCGTCGTCAATAAACAGTATCAGCACGTAAGTGTTCTTGTGGTGCAGATGGGAGACGGCAGTGTGCAGAGCCAACCCTATTTCATTGGGCTACTTTGGTTTCCTCCCACTGCCCAATTAAATTCATGATGTAAACGCCTCTCTCCCAAGCTGGGACTGGCTCCAGCCCCCCCACAGCCCTGAAGGATAAGTGGTGTAGACATAAGATTGATGGATGGACAGATTGATGTTTTTATATCATCCCTATTTTTTATTTAGAGTTAAAAAACTAAATGTAACTAAATGCAGTAATGGGTAAAAAAAAAAAAAATCAGATATTTATGTTTTGAATTTATATATTATGCATACCACAGTCAAGACGAGTACCTCTGTGGTATCAGCACAAAGCATAAATACAGATGCAGGTCCAGAGCCTTAGATAATGTTGATTAATAAAAGCTTCGTTATGTATTTTTTGCAGGGAAAAAAAAGGCAGTGAAGGTTCTGTGATGGGAGAGCGATTCTTTCTGCATGAAAATGGCTCCTTGCAGATTCATAAAACTGAGATAGAAGACACTGGAACATATATTTGTTTTGTGAACAACTCCGAGAGCAATTCTAGTGTTGATGCAGAACTTCATATAAAAGGTTAGTATTTTTTTTTTTTTAAAAACTGAACTGATTTGGCTACTTTTCCTACTATATTTTGTAATATTATGAGATTATAAGCAGTGAATTTAATGCAGTTCTTTGTGATAGGCCCAATCAAAATTGTGATCCCTCCTCAAGATATAAATATCAACAGAGGGAGCACGGCAGAACTTCTATGCAAAGCAGAATATGAGCAGTCATACACTGATGAGCTGAAAATTATCTGGCAGAAGTATGGGAATGAGATAAATTCTAACTACACTGAGTATTCAAGGTGAGCTACATGGCTTAATTACGAATGGTGAGATGACGACTGTAAATCACTCAGCGCTCGCACAATTGATTTTTCAGTTTAGAATCTGGGTTTGGGCTGGATATTTTGTCGGTGATCTTGCTGCTGCGGTAGGAGCGGGACACGGCCAGCTTCTCTTTGTGATCCGCCGGCAGTTGCTGCGCTACTGTAGTTCTTGTGCGGATGGATAGATGGCGCCGGTTCATAAAACGAAAGCACCAAGACGGATCGCCTTTGAAAGTGCTCGATCCTCATGTCATGTGTGATCGATATTGCTCGAATGGTGACTGTAGAGACGCTTCTCCCGGCTGCTCTTTGTTCAAGGATCCATTGTTCAAGTTGGTCTTCCAACTCTGGCCACCTCTCCTTGTTCGCACGAAAACTCAGCCTTATTTTTTTAACCTGGCGCAGTTCATTCTCCTGCTTCCTCCACTTCCGAACTATAGATTCATTTATGTTGAATTCTCTCGCGGCTGCTCTATTCCAGTGTACGAGCGCGTAAGAGATTGCCTGCAGTTTAAATTGGCCTCGTAGCATGTATCTTCGCTGATGCATCTTCGGAGGTTCGTAGCCAAACAAATGTTGTTTTGTAGCTCACCGGCAGTACAGTACACCGAGCTACTGGGGCGTGGCGGAGGTACTCGTGCGTAACGTACGCAGCTCCATGTGCTGTTCTCTAATTGGTTTTTTACGCTGCCAGCGTACATAGCGTGCATATTGCGTCCCCATGTTGGCAGGAAACGGTCTGTCAATGAAGCCGAGCGCTTACTAAAACCACACAAAAACATTTTCATAGATTTTGGAACTCAGTGCACACACAAGGTGCACCGTATCAGAATGTGCAGACTGAAACGATTTCAAAAACCACGCTGTGATGCCAGATTAAAAAGTCTTTTTTTTTTTTTTTTTATCTGTTCATTTGTTTCTAAGATTTTAAAATTAGCTTGATAATGCACAGAGATATACTGTATATGTAGAAGGAAGGTTTCTACTGATTTAACTAAAGTTAGATCATAACTGTGGTATCATATTTATGACCGATTAAAACCGCAAATCTTTGAAATTTAACAAATATTTGCTTTTGAGGTATGCAGACTTCAGGCTTTTTGTTCCCAGCTATAGTACTGGAGAATCTTTTTGATATCTGCAGATTCTACATTGATGATGGAATATTGCAGATCAACAATGTAAGCCACAGAGATAAAGGGCTGTACACGTGTATCGCCAGAACATCTCTTGATGAAGCCACAGCATCTGCATTTATCACTGTGCTAGGTATGTTATTTGTCATTCTTCAGCTTTTATAATAGTAGTTAATATGAAATGTACAGTATTGTTTAATCTTAAAGGTGATATATTAACAGAAAATAAAATGATGTAGCTAAAAATACATAACAGAGGAGTTCACAGTTTTCTATACCAACACTGATATAAATGGTAAACATAACTGGTCTTCAGCCAAAATGCTTCTGAAATAAATATAGTCAAACTTTCCTAATTTTGGGCCACTGGGAGTGAAACTGATGTTTAAAATTGCTGACTACCTCTAATTTTTGAGATATGGTACTGGGTCATCACATACAACCCTGATTTAGAAATCATAGAGGAAGGGTGAGTTATAAAGAGAAGGAATCTGAATTGAATCAGAATCAATAAATACATCAGTGACTCAATCTAGGAATAAACTTTAGTTAAATAGGTTCAATGCCAGAACATTTACTTCGGGTGCATTAGGTCATGGGTTGAAAGCCTGATCATGGTGAGAGTCTGACATGCACTGAAATTTCCACCTAAAATTGCACTGTTTTATTAATAAGTCATTCATCCATTCTCTATTCAAGTCCATAAAGCAAAGTGGATAGGCTGCCCCCTTCAGGATCCTGTAGAGCAGGGGTCCCCAACCCCCGGTCCATGGACCGGTAGCGGCCCGTGGACCATTTGATACCGGTCCGCAAACAAGATATTTCATGGTACAAATTATAGGTTTTTTTTATTTGAGTTTCCGCCTTCGCCTTACTGCCGCACTTGACTCTGTTGCATCATTTCACACTTTAGCGAACCGCAATTATAATTTTAAGCTAACCACAAGCTAGACCTTGGAAAAATATGAGTTTCACCGGTCCGCGTCAACATTTTCATACATAAAACTGGTCCCTGGTGCAAAAAAGGTTGGGGACCTCTGCTGTACACATTGTTCCTCTTGATTCTGAGGTTCAACCATCGGTCTGATCCTTCTCTCCAGTACTCCTGCATAGACTTTCCTGTGTAGGTTGAGTAGTGTAATTCCATGATGGTTGGAACACACCCTTCAGTCCCCCTTTTCAAAAAGAATAAATTACCAGCCCGGTTTGCCAATCCAGAGGTACAGCCCCGATGACCACATGATGTTCCCGAGATATGTCAAACAAGACAGTCCTACAGCATTCAGAGCACCGAGGTATTCAGGGTGGATCTCGTCCACCCTGGAGCCCGGCCAGTACCTCAGCGACCTCTGCCCCACCGATGGGCAGACCCCCCAGGCTCTTCCTCTTCCACAGAGGGCGTGTTGGTGGGATGGAGAAGGCCCTCAAAGCATTCCCTTCTATATTATATTAATATCAACTAATAAACCTTGATGGGTTCTGCTATGCTGTTAAGTTTTCATAAGATTTAAACTGTTGGTTAGCCTGATCAAAACAACGTACACTTTTTTAATATGTCTGATTAGATGTTCCTGACCCTCCAATTGACTTAATAATATCAGATCAGAGAGCTCGCAGTTTGACCCTTCATTGGATACCTACCCATGATCACAACAGCCCGATAACAGGTAATATACATGTTGACTGCTCACTACAATGCAAATATACAATCGACCACTTCAAGCAGCTAGAGGTGTTTATTCTATGAAATGAATGACTACTAAATAGCACAGCTTTGGGGTCACCCTGCAGTAATAACTTTCTTGGATTCCTAAATCCCAGCCTTTTTGTGTAGAGTTTGCATGTTCATCTCATGCTTGTGTAGGTTTTCTAAGGGTGCTTGGTTTAATCCCACAGTCTGAAGACAAGCACATGGGACCAACTGGAAAATCCATATTTACTGTAGGTGTGAATGATTGTTTGTGCCTGTGTTCACCCGAAAATTGACTGAGGATCAGTTCAGGGTTTACCCTGCCTGTCACATTAATTTATCAGGGAATGGCTTCAGCTTCTTTCATGATCCTGATGGATGGATGGATGGATAGATGAAATGACTACTGATTTTCTATTATTGAACAGAGTACATCATTGAATTTGAGGAAAACCACTGGGAGCCAGGAATGTGGAGGCCACTGCTGCGAGTATCTGGCCACCAGAGCTCTGCTCCTCTCTCATTATATGGAAACATTAACTACCAGTTTAAAGTTAGTGCAGTCAATGCCGTTGGCAAAGGTCATCCAAGCAAACCCTCTGAGAGATATAAAACTCCTCCTGCTGGTAAGAAAGCTCCTCCTTTGTTTCATTTTTCCGTATTTCTTCACATGCCATAGTAATTGGTCAACATAAACCTCTCGAGCTTAAACAATGTTAAATATTTTTTATTTTTAGTCAGAGAGTATTTGTAATGGTGTAAATGACAAGACTATAAAACATGTACTTTTAACACCCCAAGTAGAATATAGAATAATACGGTATATAAACATAGTACCTACAGTCAAAATACACCTTATTAACTCAGTTTTTGCTGTCTAATAGCCCCAGATAGGAATCCAGAAAAGATTAAGATTGATGCTCATTCACCTCATCAGATGGACATTACTTGGGAGGTAACAAACTAACATTATTTTTGCTGTATTATAGGTAGAACATTCTCCCCTACACATTAAAATGCTAAAAATCCAAATATTGTGTTGGTGTGAATATGTTAGTCTTTTTTTCAAAGCCAGACTAAGACATATGGCTCAATTTGCCGTTGAGCTCTGATCGAGCTCCTCAAACTAGCCAGCTGAAACTGTACAGTACAAAGAAAACGCCATTTCTAAATAGGACCCAGAAGCACAGGTGTTTTCTCTGGGCCAGAGGTCATTTAAAATGGAGTGTGGAAAAGTGGAAAACTGTAAACCCGGAGTCGACTGGGATGGGTGCCAGCCTCCTCATGACCCTAATTAGGATTAAGCTGCTCAGAAAATGAATTTTATATATATATATATATTATAACAGAAGGCAATGTTCTAAAAAATCAATTGAATCTCTTTGAACATTTTGAACTTTTTATGTGGAAGTAACCTGATTTTTCTGAAAATGTATAAGGTCTTGCCTGAAATTGACCATTTGTAATTTTTCTGTGAGCATTCATATCAAGAAATCAATGTGTATCCCTTAACTCGGTTTGTTAATCTTTCACTTTCTTCTTTTTTTATTTTTATTTTAGCCTTTGATGCCTATTGAACACAACGGTCCTGGCCTAAGGTACAAGCTTAGTTACAGACAGATAGATGTTGAGAAAGGATGGACAGAGCACTTGGTGTGGAGACATTCCTTTGTCGTAAAAGGCACGCCACCATTTGTTCCTTATGAGGTTAAGGTCCAGGCCCACAATGATCATGGCTGGGCAGTGGAACCCAGTGTGGTGGTTGGACATTCTGGAGAAGACTGTAAGTAAAAAAAAAAAATACTTTTTCACATTTTTCACTAATAGTGAATTCATGACATTTGTGACCTATCCCAGCATAATATGGATTATATCAGAATATAGTCTTTTGAGTAAGAGCCAAAGTAAGTTTAAAATGTTTTACCTGGATATAATCTTCAATATGACCAAGTTTAAAAATCCATAAACACAATCTGTCCCTGCTAAAATGTTTTATTTAACAAAGGGTTCAATGACCAAGTTGTTGTAAAACAATTGAAATATCCATTTACTTTGCTGATTTTCAAACTGCTTCTATGGTTGCTTAGGGTGTTTCCTTGTTATCCGTATTTGGTACCAGAATACCGCTACCTATTTATGGAATACCAGAAGTTGATGTTGATGTGATGAATACCAAAAGTATATGAGCAATACAATGAAGTTTTGGGAAAGAGTAGTGGAAGCTAGACTAAGAGCAGAAGTGGGCATTTGTGAGCAGCAGTATGGTTTCATGTCAAGAAAGAGTACTACAGATGCAGTATTTGCTTTGAGGTTGCTGATTGAGAA
>JAQNCB010000003.1:6147057-6162589 GCA_030068295.1 Euristhmus nudiceps
TGTACAGAGGAGGGAGAGTGAATATATTGGTAGAAAGATGCTGAGGTTGGAACTGCCAGGCAAGAGGCCTAGAAGAAGACAATACGTGGATGCACTGAAAGAGGATATGAAGTTGACAAAAGGATGCGGAGGACAGAGATGGATGGAATCAGATGACTTGCTATGGCGACCCTTGAGGGGAGAAGCCAAAAGAAAAGTTGTAGTAGTGGTCGAGCAGCAAGGCAACTCCATCATTGATCACACACTGTCTCACAACAGTTCACTTACAGCAGTGTCACCCGTCCAACAGCTGTTTAAGAATATTAAAAAAAAACCCTTCAAAACCCTCGTGTATATTGCAGTCAAAATATAACCAGTTCTTTGTTGTCTCAAGACCCACATTGGGTTAAACCTTTGGGGAATCTGTGTCTTAATTTTTTGAGCTTTCATTGCCACAGACAGAAAGGCAAACATGACCAATCTTGCTCCTTGGTAAACACTCTTTGTAAATATGCAATTTTATGTTTACATGTTGCAGTGGTTTGAAAAGGCTAGGAAGTTATGGGTTGAAGCTGGACCAGTGAGGAATGAGCTGCTTGTTAACTTGGCGGAAGATTTCTTTGATGCAATAATGGTGAGCTTAAGCTTAGTTAATTACTTCATATGTACGAACAGTATTTTAACCAGACAGGATAACTGCACTCCCACTTTTTTAATCTATAGGCAGTTCATGGAAGTTGTAATGAAGGCAAGTTTTTATATCTTCATTTCTATTTTATTTATGGATATTATGAAAGTCAAAATTAAAACAAAGATTAATATTGTTTAATATGCTTTACAAGGAACTTACCAAGTTACAGAGTCTTTGCTCCATCACATTGGAAAGTTTGCGTCTGATCCGCAGGTTAACATTTTAATCCAAAAAGAGGTCAATCATAAGTTTATTTATTAATACAAATTTTAAATAATGAATATTACGCTATACATGTTGGAAATTGTAGTAGCTCTAGTGTAAGAATTCACATTTATATCATCGAAGAATAATTCACTCAGTGCTTACAAATGGAATCTCTATTTATTTTCTTGATGACAGGCGGTGAGGAAACTGAATATGATTGTAGGAATGATGCCGTTAGAACTGAAGAAAGAGAAAAAGATATTGTCATCACAAGAGGCATCAAGTGTCATGTACAGAAATGCTGAACATATTTAAATATATTTTGATTCTAAAATCACATTTTGTAAGTGTTAATTAATATGCATGTATTTATTTGCCTACAGGAAGGATTTGGCTTGTAGAATCCTTAAAGGAGGAGGTTGGTGATTATTGACGAACACACTATTATACTATTGAGGTCAAAGGTTAACATAGACCTAGGCTAAAGAGAATTAAAATCTTTTTCAATGCTTTTACAACTCCATACAATTAGTTACTAGGCTGTTTTTGGGACAAGTTTATAAAGGCATCTCTTTTTTTTATTTTTATTTTTTATTTACATTAGAGGACATTTTAAAATATTTGATCAGAGAAAATATTATTTCAGCTATGACTATATTAGTAAAAGTACCATGTACCCGACTGCCTCTTTATATCGTGTTAAGGATTCAAGAAATTAATATAATGACTTTTAGAAGCTTCTGATTGACCAATTGTCACTACGATCAAACTGGGTATGCACATCAAAGTAGCCTGTAACATTAAGGTATTAATTATTGAGGTTTTAAATATGTTGCCATTAATTTGCAATATTGTAACCCGTAATACTGCATTTACTTGCGTCGTGTAGCATAAACCAACCTTAATCATTCTTCAGCATAGGGAACATTAAGTGATACAACGATTAAAGTTATATAGGGGCAAAACACAGTATTTGTGCTGAATTTTTTTCCTGTTATGCTCATGATACAGATAATTATTTTGTCATAAAATATATTCTGAAGTTTTTACTATGTGGAAGATGGTAGTCTTGCTTCGCTTAAAATTTCAAGTTGATAACATCAGCCTGATGTGGTTTCATATGTTCCACTAAAATGGGTTTTTTAGTGTTATACTGTCTCACTTGAAAAGATATTTTTAAGATATATAAAAATTGAGCACAACTTTTCTCGCAAAATTTTAAACTTGTCATACAGAATGATTCTTTTCAAGAAAATGTAAGTCTCAAAACAAAATAAACAAAGATACTTATTGAAGAATTCTGTTTGTATTGAATGAGAATCACATTGCTACATGAGAATTACTGTTACCTGATTACCTGGCAGACTTGATGGTATCCAAACGCAGGACCGACAGGAGACAGCGTGGTGAAAACAGAGCAAGCTCTTCATTGGCAAAAATTCCAGGTGCACTGGTTGGAGTACTGGACGAAACAAAATAATAGAATAATAATCCGTGGCAAGACAGGACGTATATATCATGGACATCACAAAGATCAAAAACCAACTACGCGGCAAGAACAAAATAATGATCCAGCATAGGGAAGCAGGTTAACGGGAAATAATAGCCGTCTTGATGAACAACAAGTGAGGGAAGGTAAAAGGCAGGGCACGCCCGTCAGCCTGGAGAGACACATGAACACAGACACAACCCAGGACAGCACCCCTAGTGGCGAAACCGTGCAGAGTTGTGACAATCGCTCTAGTAGTATTAACCATCACAAATACCACGGTCTGTACGAGGTGCCTGAGGTCATGAAAAGTACTTGAATTGAAAAAGTACAGTTCCAGGCCCTTGAAAGTGCTGAAATTTTATTGAAGTGTCTTGAAGTACTTGAAAGGCATTGAAAATAATGTCTCCTGGTGGTCGCCACAGCAATGTTTTTAACACACACCCAGCTCCCTCCTTTTTTTAGCTCCTCCCTCTTCCCCAGCAACCTCATGCCGTGGGTTGCGTGTATTTTTTTCGATTGGATGATGCTAGGAAAGGGTGTGCCATGCCTTTTTTTTCCTCATCATATAATTATTTCAGTAAAAGGCTGATAAAGATGAGTCAATAATATTAATAATAATAATAATGATACATTTTATTTAAAAAGTGCCTTTCAAAACACCCAAGGACACTGTACAGAAAAGACAAATATTACAAAAAACAAAATCAACAAGATAAAACATAGGATAACATTGAAAGTGAGTGTGTGACTCGGTGGTGTAGGATTGTCTGAACAGATGAGTTTTGAGTCTGGATTTGAAGAGTAACAGAGAATCAATGGTTCGGAGGTCCGGAGGGAGAGAGTTCCAGAGCTGGAGAACAGAGTGACTGAACGTTCTACTCCCCATGGTGACGAGGCGAACAGGGTGGACAGACAGCTGGAGAGTGGAAGTGGAGTGCAGTGAGCGAGCAGGGGTGGCGATGTGAAGGAGGTCAGATATGTATGGTGGAGCAGGTTGTGAAGTAGTTTGAAGGTGATGAGGAGTATTTTGAAATTAATTCTCTGTCTTATGGGAAGCCAGTGCAATTTTTGTAAGACGTGGGTGATGTGGTGAATGGTGGGGATCCATGTGATGATGCGTGCTGCAGAGTTTTGGAGAAGCTGCAGTTTCTGGAGGGATTTATTGGGGAGACCAAATGGAAGTGAATTGCAATAATGAATCTGGGAGGTAACGAGACTATGGACAAGGATAGCAGTGGTGTGAGGGGTGCCAGGGGCGAGCAATCTGTAAATAAATTGTTTTTCTAAATCAAGCCACTTTGCCTCTTTTTTCTTTATTTCCTCAGTGAGGCGTGTTCCCCGTGTGTCAGGCGTCACTCTGATCTGCAAGCATATATCCACCATTCACACTTCAGAATATTATATTGTATCTGGAAATGATGTCCTGCTGCAGTTTTTTTTTTACTTCAGAAGAAGCAAATTTTAAAATTCTCTTACTTCCAGTTAAAAACCCAACATTTTATGGTGATTTATGGGGCCTATGCTAATTAGAGCAACTGGCACCCACTAAAAAATCCAAGATAATGGGATTCATCACAGCTGCCAAAAATTCCAAGGTTTAAGAACATGCCATGAATCTGACATAGTCTTTTCTTAACAATTTTCATAAGAGCAAATTTTAGAAACTTAAAGATATATTCGTAAATGAGGTTCAGTGACCCCAAGTACTCATCAAAGCTGATTTTGAAAATGATAAAGCAGGGTAACATTAAATTTTTTTAAATGACCTTTCCGAAGTCTCCTTTCCAAATTAAAAGAAAAAAAAATCATGGTATTTATATACTTGATGAGTGTACTGTATATAAACATGTTATAGAATTTGGCGCCGCCTGTATCCAGAAAAGTTTACCCTTTTTTTGAACAGTTCATGGTTAAGGGTCTTGCTCAAGGTCTTAGCAGTGGTAATGGGGCTTGAGCTCCACTCTTCTTATCAGGAACCCAGAGCCTTAACCACTGAGATACCTCTGCCTATGTTAACTTTTGACCACAATTGTTTATGTTCAGGAAATGTTGCATTTTTTTGTATTGGCTGTAAACGATTTTAATTGGTATTCTTGGCATGGTATAGATTATGATCTTCAGATTGCCTTGATGGAGGCTCTGTGTAGAATGACTTCCCGTCTCCAGCGGAGGCAGCTGGCGAACCAGTGGTTCAGCATGGAATTTATTGCTTCAGCATTCATCGGGATTCAAGACTCAGAGTTTGAGACTGTGAGTGGTTATGTGCCATTTTATATTTTATATAGATTTATAGATATAACATTTAGAAGGAAAGACCTAGATAATAAGGCACATAAGAAAACGTGTTGACTGTTCATAGATGAATGGAGATGAAATGGTACATCATCATCATTATCTTCCGCTTGTTCCGGGGTCTTGATCTTACGGATTCTGCGGGAGTTCTAAAACATGCGTCTTACTCCATGTCCTGCTCCTTTCACCCCAACTGTCATTGATTCTGTCAGCAAATCCTACATTTACAGAGTAAACACTTCACAAATGAAGAGTTTGTTTTCTTAAACAGATAAGTTCAATTATTTTAATAATGAGGAAAACTATTTAAGTAGCTTTACAAAAAGAAACTTTTTCCAGTACCTTTCCAAAAACAAAAAAAAAAGAAATTTTGTAGCTCTAAATATGTAAATAAAGCTACTGAAAAATAGTTGTTTTTCTCATAATAAAAACAATTGGACTTTGTTTTTGAAAACAAACTCTTCAAATAAATAACTAATAAGCTTGTGTTATTGAAATGTTCTCTAAATCTACAGTTTCTAAATGATGTACTTTCCATGTTGAGACTAGGATTGCGTGTTTTGTTACCTCATTTTTATTTCCTTCTATAAAAAAAAATATTATAAAATAATTAATCTTGATATACGTAGGATATGTTAATGGGGTTTGAAAGATCCAACCAAAAACTTGTCAAATAAGAGAAATCATGTGGGAGCTCCACTTTTAGGAACTACCTAAATCTCCATATTATAATTTTTAAAGAAAATAAAATAAGCTGTCAGAGATGGTGTGAGCCAGTTGGTCTTGGTAGTGTTTCACACAACGTTGGTTTGCAATTCATTTTTCTTTAGATGTAATCTCCTGAAATGAGCTGTGAGGTGCAAACTGATGAAAGGTCAGAGCGTACGGCTGAAGAATTGTGCCTTCTGGACATGTCGCCTTACAAAGAAAAAGAAATAATGAATGTTGAATGTTACTCACTCAATCATCAGCTGAACCACTTAATCCTTGGGTCGTGAGGAGGTTGATGCCTATCTTGGCCGACACTGGGCAAAGGCGGGCAAAATACACAACCAGTCTCATTCCTTGGGTCAGTGTGGAACAGACAGTTAGCTTAATGTGCATGTATTTGGACTGTGGGAGGAAACCGGAGTGCCCAGAGGAAACCCACACAAGCAAGGGAGAACATGCAAACTCCACACAGAAATGCCTCAGCCCAGGAATCAAACTCAGGACATTCTTGCTGTAAGGTGGAACTGCTAACCCCTACACCACCATTCTAAATGATGAATGTGATCCACAATTTTTTTAGGTAAAAGTTCCTGTAAATATCTAGTATATTAATTATTGCTTCATGTTTGGGCTCAGATGAGTTTAATATTCCTACAGGTATTTGGCAAAAGTTTCTCCATTTCCTATTTCTGAGTAATGAATGAAGAGCTTTACGTATGCTTTTTCATCCGTATACACCCCTCAGCCACTATTTACTTATTTGCTCCTTAGTTATTTTAATTATGTGCAGTTTAAAAAGAAGCTGCATTGTAAATACAGTCCTCGGAACCTCGGTCCAACGGACACCGATACAACGGATATCGGATCCAACAGACAAAATCCGCCTGTCCAGTCAAAATCCCGCTCTGTCCCTTCGTTCGGACTTTTTCCAGTGGGTGTTATGAGCGCGCCAGTGTTTACAAGCCTGAGCTGTGATAAGTGCTGCGTGCTGTGTTTTCGCTGTGTATATATAGCCTTCTTTTGGCTCTTTAATTTGTGTACATTGCATTTATTTTGCCTTTAATTGTCACCATGCCTTCTAAAGCTAAGCCAGTTGAAAAAAAGAAAGCATATACATCGAAGTATCAAACAGAAGTTACAGCTTATAAAGAGGCTTGAAGGAGGTGCGTCAGTGGACAGTGTTTGTGAAGAATTTTGAGTTAAAAAATAAACGGTAAGTGATATTAGAAAATCAAAAGAAAAGTTTGCTGGGCAGTTTGATGTTGGTTCTAGTAGGGACAGTAAAGGTAATGTACGTGTTTGTATGACCATGAAAGTGCCACATAAGATTGATCTGGAGAAAGCGGTGTACAAATGGTATGTACAACAGTGGTCGATAAATGTTAATGTACGCGGTGTGGAGATAATGTCCGCCACCAATAAGTTTGCTCGCCATATGGGAATAAACTGTAAGGCTTCCACAAGTTTCTTGTGGCGGTTTAGAAATAGTCACGGTATATGTAATAAGGTGGAGCACGGCGAAGCGGATAGTGCTAACGAAGGTTCGCCATTTAAATGAATTACTGTATAATGTATTAAAATATGTATTACATGTATTTACTGTACAGGTATAATGTAAATGTTCACTGCTACTGTGCTTTTACAGAACTTTGACGTGGTTTTACTTGTATACAGTATGTAGTACACCCCGTCCCGCCTTTTAGTCCGTTGGACCGAGGTTCAACTGTATGTACATTTTGCTGTGAATCTGACTTAGAAACCAGATAAACGGATGTGAATGCATACTGATGTGAAAAAAGTGGGATCAATGGATCCCTAATTTCTGTGCTCTTTTTTTCCCTCCAGGATTGCCGTAAATTTTTAAATATGGTAAATGGAATGCAAGGCGATGATCGAAGGTGCATTTATTACTTTCGTAACAGTTAATATTTCCTTTACTGCTATAAACCAGTGGAATTATTAATAGAGCAATGTCTTCCTTTTCACAGTGTTTACTCCTATCCGTGTTTAGAGGTGTTTTTGGACAAGTATTTGGTGAGTATTTATTAATGCTTTACAGAGTAATCAAGACACTTTAGATTTCCTAATGCATGGAATTTTAATGGAACTACTGGTTGTATATAAAAAAGATATAAAAACAGATTTCAAATATCAATTTGGAGATTTGGGAAAGAATATTACATTTCTTCACATATAATTATTTTGTCTCATTTGTCATCTCACCATCCAGATACATTGATTTTCATTTATGAGTTTAACATACAATCTAGCACGGATGTGCAGAAATCATTACACAACAGGGTTCACATGTGATGCATAAAGCTCTACCTCTTTTGCTACAGTATAAACGCAGGGGCTGTAAACCATCATACACATCCAATGCCCATATATTTTAAAAACGCATCTCAAAATAAAAATGCAAATCAAATTGAATGAATTATTTCTGTTTACCTGCCTGAAAAATATAATCTTAAAAAGTTAGAAAAATGCAGTATGGAAAGGCAGGGTACATACATCTGTGATGCATATAACCAATACTGTATTAATAATAATAATAGTAGTAGTAGTAGTAGTAGTAGCTTATGTGGCTTATCTTTACAGGTAGGTGAGTGATAATAATGCTGGATTGCAAACTCGCAACCAAACTTCAAGCCTGTAGTAATCATCACTGAACCAGTCAACTGAGATATAAGAGAGATGAACAGAAAGTCTTTTAACAAAGCCAGATCTGTCACTGACTGTAAAGGCCCATGAACTGATACAGGTTCATGTTACATGAGGTCTTGTTAGAAAAATCTGCACACTGAAGTCTGAACACCTGTATGCATTTTGACTAAACTTTAACCAGTTCTTCATTACTAAATTTCCATGAACTGACTCGGGTTTCAAGAACGTAGGTTAGAGGTCAGGTCACAGGTCAAGCACACAGAGAAGGGTTTACGGCAGAGGTATACCAAGCAACGCATGATGTCGAGTACTTCTGCGATTCATTTTAGTTAGTGCTTTTAAGTGCTTAATTTTTATTACATGTAATTAGGCTTTGTCACCAGTAGCCTGGCAAGAAGGCAATCTTAAAATAAAGGCAGCATTAATTTTACACCAAAATAACAATTAACCTTGATCTTTGGAAACAATTTGTGAGGACCTATTTTTGTTAAACTCCTACATATTCAGACATTTGTAAAATAGCAGCAAAAATTTTGGTACTGAATCAATGTAAAATTTTAGTTAACAGGTTAAAATGCATAAATTATTTTTTAAAAGAATACCACAAGTTTATGACATTAATTTTTCTTTTTTATTGGTTCAATGCTTTACCTAATTATTCATTCACGATTGACTGAACATCATCTGCTAATCGGAGCATCTAATATGTTCCAAAAGAACCTCATTAACTGTGTTTAGTGACATCATTTATTAATGCACTAATTGCTATGCCAATATAATTACCCCATGTATCCTCACTCCCACAAGTTGAAGCCCATGCTGCTTCAAAGGCAGATCTATAAATCCATATATTTATAGATGTATACCACAATGATAGCAGGAGCAAAATAGTTTTGCAATTTGGTTTGAGCAGTCAAACGAGGAGAAAATTAGCCTGTAATTGACGGGGCCATAGCCTGCGATCCTGCAGCAGAGATGTCTACCAGTACAGATTCTCCATATTTTGTATGGACAGTTGTTGTAAATACGGTGTTACGTTACAGGGTGCTATTTTGTATAGAAAAATAAAAAGAGCATGCGCTCTCTCTGTCTGTCTCGCGCAAGCTCTGTCTGTCTTGCGCGCGCTCTCTCTCTGTCTATCTCGAGTGTGTGCTCTCTCTCTCTGTGTCTGTCTCGTGCGCACGTGCTCGCTCTCTTTTTCTGTCTCGCGCGTGCTCTCTGTCTGTCGTGTGAGTAATATGATGGTGTTGCCATCCCTACCTCTAGATTTTAAGTATGATGTAAAATAAATATGTCAATAAGATTTCTTACAAATACATTTGTTGCTAATTCATGTGTGTGGAAGAAGTGTTACTGAATATTTTTCAAATATGCTGAAAAAAGTCGTGAAGAATACTGAAAATCTATATCAGAGGTAGGTATCTCTGCTGCAGGCAGCTGGCACTTGTGAACAACACAACTAATAATTTTAAAATTTTCCACCCAAGCATTAAAAAAATTGTATTGTTCTGACAGTTGCTCATGCCTGTGGATGAGAAGCTTCATGAGTTCTGGATCGACTTCAATCTCGGAAGTCAAAGCATCTCCTTCTATTTCTGTCTTGCTGATGAGGAGGCAAAGGTATTTGGTTTGATCTTTAATTTGATTTTTACACCATTTCTACTCCTGGAACGTTAAAGATAAAGAGATCTTGATTAAGTGATGGATTTAGCAACTTTTCGAGCAGGAGAGCCAGTGGGACACTCTATGCATAACAGAAAATGAAGTCCACAGTTACACAGTCGAGGGTAAAATAAATTACACAAATCTAGTTATTATAATGTTCTGAGTTATAAATCAGTCGTGCAAATTTCAGTTTCTCGATCGAGCAAATTTAATTTTCTCTACCATACCATGTGTGTCTCTGCATTCCTAGAGGAGAATGGTGTAAAAGTACTGCAGCTGGTTCTAACTGAGCCCATGTGTCTGAGCAGTATTGAGGGCACAAGACTCGCCATCCATTTCAGCCCCTCCTTAGACATCCTCAAGACCACCAAGAAAGTCTATGGGGAAGCCAAGAATAAGGTGAGTTGTGGTGTTTATGGTTTGTTTTAATAATTATCAATTTAATTTAAACATTCAAAAAATGGCTGAACTCGAGTTGTATAATTGTTGGAAAATGTTCAACTATATTTAACTGAAAACAAGTTTTTCCATTATTTTTTTTGGCAACATTTCAGAAGTTTATTGGAAAAACTACCACATCTGTGGTAAAAACAACTGTTCAAATAATCCTGGATGAAGGAGGTTCACAGGTGAGAAAATGTGCCCAAAATAGAAGCATTCCAAAATAATTTCATAAAATGATAATTTGGCAGAGAATGGCTAATATACATATATTGAGATTATTCCACAAAGTATGTCTGTTTGTAAGTGTTGTGTTGGTGTGATAATCTTTGATTTTTTTTTTTTTTTTTTTATCTTCATTATATTATACAATGTATGTTTACAACAGTTCAGTTCTGTGGGCTTTTACACCCGAGCCCAGAGGCTCAACAGGTCGGTGCTTATTCCTGGTTTCTGTAGCGTGAAGCGACTATACACCCTTGACAGCTCGCCAGACCATCGCAGGGCAGAAACACGCTGACGGCTTTGCAGCCTACTCTTGACGAACATCAGCAATGGTTCTTTTACATCCCTCTCACCACAGACAGTGAGAGACATGGCCTGCATTTGGTAACCCAGTTAGCCGCACTGGGGGATGTTTACAATAAGTAAAGTTTAAATTATGGAATGCTTTCAGGATTTATACGAGTCACTTTTATGCATTTAGAAATTAAAGGCTTGGTATGCGACTGAAATAAGCATTTTAGAAATGCCTAAGATTAAAAGATTCAAAAATGAATGTGATTTTTGTTTCTACCTCTATAAATATTGTGATAAGTGGAGTGTCGTGTACCAACATTGTCAGGTTAACTTGACCTTTGACCCCACTTTAAAGAAAATGTTTGTCTGAACCATATTTCCTGTGTGCCTAGTGTCACATATACCAAACTAGGTATTCTATTTGTCAGTTCTCCATTTCGGGATTACAAATGTCTTTTAATACAAGAAATATAATCACTCATTCCAAAGCTGTTACAATTTCTGTATTTATATTAATATTCATGCTGTTAATGATCAATAATTAATTTGAGTACGTGATCGGGAAGTCCAACCATTTGCATAAGATTTATGGTGGACCAAATATATGGCATTATAACATTTCGGACCAGCAGGCCACAGGCCTTCCTCAGTTTATGGGTCCAAAACACACAGCACCCCAGTGATGCCTGAAACCCTGATCTTCCTCCACTTCAGTACATGTATATTGTTCAAGAAGAGTTCTAAAAAGGGCCATTTACATAAATCAGATGTTGATGCTTAAAATATCCTTAAGTCTTTGATTTTAACCAAGTAATGTCTGAAAGTAAGCTCTGGAAGTGGGTCATAATACTGATTTTACTTTGGATTTTCTTTCTTATGACAGGAGATGTAGAGTAGTTTTCTAAAATATGACGATACAATGATGATATTAATTCAGGGAACTTAAAAGGTAGTCCCCAGGATCTGTAACTCTTGGTTTCCAAGTTATGTTGTTTGACATCATTACTACTGTGTAAAATGTGATATGAAATGTATATGTACAAAATATGGAGCAATGAAGGAAAGGGTGAGAAGTGTAAAAAAAAAAAAAACAGATTTCATCGTACCTGTAACAGCATGATATTCATTCATGTTGATACGATGAGTCACACACCATCTCCATCATGTCTGTTAAGTTTGAAGAAATTCCTGGAAAAGCTGCCAGAGGAGTTGACTTTAGAAAGAAGGCATCTAGGGACATGGTGAAGGTCACTTTCTCAAGGGCATTCACTTAGAATGGACGGACTGGCAGGAGGATGGCGCCATGACATACGCCCCACCACACCACTGTCAACAGGGTCTTGGTTGTAATTCGCTCTCCCAGTTGTTGTCCTCCTTTGTTCCAACAACGGATGTGCAACAAACTTTCACTTTCTTTTGAGCATGTTTACAAATCTACTTCATGGTGTGATAAATCCATCTCACTAATTCTGACACTCGAGGCATGAAACAAAGTAAATGGGGATTGAAATAGTTAAAAACGTCAGATTCAGTGTGGGAACAATTTTTACACAAGTGTTTTACCTTTTTGTTTTGCGTCATGATTTGTTTATAACACACTGCCGGCATTAATTATCCACAAATAACACTGCATTTTGCATTATAATATAGTTAAAGTATATTCTAAATGGGCCTTTTTTTTAATTAATAGCTGGAATTATTTTTTTGTAAGCAGGTTCTTTTTCCTGAGAGTCAGGGCTCCTCTCAACACACTGAAAAAAAATTGCCTTCTTCAGTGAGGAGTGACGCCCACCACCAGTCACTGACATCCCATGACAAAGATGCCCAACGCATCAACCAGCAGGCAATATAATTTAATAACATGATGAAAAATGTGTAAAATTATCAGATTTTAAATGTTAAAGTATACAGGTATTGTTTGAATCAAATGGTTTTTCCTTCTTTCTAGTATATTGTTGTGCGTGTATGTGTATGTATGTATGTATGTATGTATGTATGTATGTGTATATGTACACACACACACACACACACACAGTAGAACCTCGCTCGACCGGACCCCAATTGTACGGACTTCGGATTATCCGGACTAATCCGCCCGTCCGGTCAAAATCCCCTTCGGTCCGCTCAATTGGTTATAATGAGTTCAGAAGGTGTCATACTACACTTTGTCCACTAGGTGTCATGAACGTGCCAGTGTTTACAACCTAAGTGTAGCAGAAGAAGAGCAGGGTGGAACACTATCTGTGCTGCGTGATCATGAGTGTGCGCGGTGTTCAGATAATGTCCGCCAGCGATACGCTTGCTCACCACATGGGAATAAACTGTAAAGGCTTCAACAGGTTGGTTGTTGGCGATTTAGAAATCATCACGGTATATGAAATGATGTGGAGCAACTAGCGCATAGTGCTAACGATGGTGCTGTTGAGCTTTTCAGGCGACAGTTAAATGAATTACTGTATTATGTATTACATGTATTTACTGTACAGGTAGAATATACATTTATTTGGGTGTTAAATGTTCAGTTCTACTGTGTTTTTACAGAACTTTGAGGTGATTTTACTAGTATTCAGTATAGAGTATAGCCTCCACCACCACTTCACTCCTCCGGACTATTCACTAATCCGGACACCCTAACCCTCGTCTTAGTCCGTACGAGCGAGGTTTAACTGTATATTTATTACACCTACATTAGCAGTTACAAATGTATACCTCCTTTAAACTATTAGCAGCACAATACATAAAGCTATGCACAGAATGGTGTAATTTTAATTCACGGTTCTGTTTAGTTCAACTGATTTTACTGACTGATTCTTTTATTCATGTCATTATTTGTAATGTTCCTATACTTATTACAAATAATTGGTCTCTCATCACATTATCAGTATTACAATTATTATTATTATTATTATGTAATTTTTTTTAATGTATATCTTTTTCCCAGATGGTAACCCCATTGAGAAGTAAGATGTCAGAGTCATGTATGTTTGTCTCTGGCAGTGCAGGACGTAAACTTGGCAGAGGATTAAGCTGTGTGTCTGCATGTAAGTCATTCTGTACTTTTATATGCTTTTTTTGTTTAAGTTTTGCATAATTTTTTATTGTATCACCCACTAGAGAAGCTGAGGCGTCACATAAGGATCACGTTGGGTTGTCTCGTGTCTGTCGTCATCCGTAGTCACACTTTTTTACATCTGTAACACCTCCTAAATGGTTCATGGGAATTTAACCAAATTTGGCCTGTAGCATCCAACAAACTGTAGATTTTGTGCTTTACTAGATAATCCCCCCCACCCCCAAAACAACAACAACAAAAAACATTCAGACAACATATACAATTACAAAATGTGTGATGTGTGAAAATTATCCCTGCCTTTGGTGGGGCTAAGTACTTTGAAGAGGCTTGTGGTGGAGAAGAAAGGAAGAGGTTAAGCTAATGTTCATGCTGCCTACTATGCATATTTTGTTCAAATAATATTTATAATAATTTTTAAGAGCTGAATGTAGTCACGGTTAGAAAATAAAATAAATTCATGTATGTAAATGCATACTTTTCTTCACAATGCAACCGACATACGGTTAGTGCTATATGGTTAGTTTTTGATTCATTCTAAACATGAAAAGCAACAAAATATGGAATTCAAACATTTGAAGGTAAAAATCTATTTTTAGTTTTAAGAACAATACTTTTTTTCTTTAAACACTAGTTCCCCACCCATCAAGTATTGCCTTCCCTATCACACGACCACCACCGACCAGGTAGGGGTGAAGGCATGCACACGCCCCCTCCTTGACATGCAATGCAAGCCACCTGCTTCTTTTGGAACTGCGGCTCCTTACGCATTTGGGGGGGGGGGGGTCTAACACACTCGGAGGGAAAGCACCCAAACACTACTTGATTGGCTTTTTACAATGTTCAGAAAGACTTCACAGTGGGCAGCGTTTTGTCTGGGATAACGGGGAGAGGACATGGATATTATGAAATTGTGTGGTCCTAAGCTGTCTTCATTTAATTTTCTCAATATTTATGCTGTTGTCCTTGATATTAATCTACTGATACAGCAGCATGAAAAAAGAAAATAAAACAGAATTTACAGCACAGTGTCTACAGTGCTTCTGTAATCTGATGTGTAGTGCATCTTCGCTGTATTATAATATCTATGAGGAACAATATTGGTGTGTCAATTGTGCAATAATACGCCAATTAACCCATGGCAAGGATGCAATATCAAGAATTCTTTGGTTTTCCAACAGTCTTGAATGAACAGTAATTATTATTATTATTATTATTATTATTATTATTATTATTATTATTATTAATAATAATAATAATAATAATAATGCTGATAATAATAATACTAATAATAGTAGTAGTAGTAATAATAAGAATAAGAATAATAGTAATTATTATAATTATTATTTAAAGTAGGTATGTAACTAGTCCGGGATGTGAACCATCTGCAAACCAACTCTAAGTGAACTTGTATCAGTTACCCCCTCTGCTTATCTGTCCAAAACTCGTTATTGTACTGTGAATGTACCATATTTTCCGCACCATAAGGCACAGTCTCAGTCAAGCACTCTATTTCTGTATTTGAACCACACATAAGGCTCACCGCATCATTAGGGGCATGCTAAAAACATGGCGTGGCACGCCATCATGGCGTGGCACGATTCCGTCGCAAGGGGCACTGTTGAGGCGGTCTGTTTCAGCTGGGCTGCTTTTGAAAGCGCAATTTATAGCCCACGAGTTTACGTGTCCTTGTCGGTTCCTCTACATCAGCGGTGCTCACACTTTTTCAGCCCGCGAGCTACTTATAAAATGACCAAGTAACAAAGATCTACCCACTACAAAAATGAAAAACATTTTT
>JAQNCB010000003.1:6191034-6209995 GCA_030068295.1 Euristhmus nudiceps
TTTATCATGCATTTTTGGCTCATGCGACGTATACTCCTGAGCGACTTGTAGTCCGGAAAATACGGTATGTATTGTCACATGCCAACTATTGTATTAAAGTAAATACTTGCACAGATACACTCTTGTAATATTGGCTGTATCCTAGAACTGCTCAAATAGAATGGATCTCTTCACCAAGCAGTCCCTAAAGACCTGCAAACAACATATTTCCACCATAACTGTGAAAGTCCAACAGTACAGGTCAGACTTTAGAGCACCAATGTCATAATTAGCTTATTTTCAGTCTTCCAAACGAAAATTTTCGTGTAAACCTTTATGCAGGTCTCAGAGGCTGGAAACAGCTAAACAAGTTCTACTGGAAGAAATCAAAAACTTGGAACAAGATGAGACAGCTCTGCGGAACATGGAAGCTGAGCTGACTGTACACACACACACACACACACACACACAAATGACAGTGTAATGAACTGTTTGGTCAGTTTTATACCCAACTGTAGTATTTATGAATAGTAAATTCCTTCAGTTCACTTTCACTCATAATATATTTCTGTTTGGCTATTTTAAAGGCTTACTGGGAAAACCAAGCCCAGTCTTTCCATGATTACCATGAAAGAGGAGCTCAAAGGTGGGCCATGTTTAAACAGTGGTAATTCATGTGTATGCTCTTTCTGCTCTTGTGTTCAGGGCATATGTGACGTGATTGGGTTGCATCTATATCCTGTGCATATAAAGCAAATAAAATGGACGTCCGTAAAGTTTTGCCGGTTTTCATATTAAAAATCATGTTGTTAATAATGGAGAGGTTGTATGTTTAGTCTTTAGAACTGTTATGAGAACAGACCCAGTTTGGCCTGTACTTTTTGTGCCACCTGCATCAGGATCACTTCGAGCCGTCTTGAGCCTCTTGCTGTCCCTCGTTGCCGTTGTCCTTTGGTGTCACACTTTTCTTCTGTTCACAACTCCTCCTGAATTGTTCAGTGGAATTCAACCAAACGTGGTCGGTAACTTTGATGTAAACTGTAAATGGGCACAATATATACAGTTGCTTTCAAAGGTATTCATACCCCTTGAACTTTTCCACATTTTGGCACATTATAATCACAGTTTATTTTAATGGGATTTGATGTGATACATATGATGGACGGTCATTAAAACCTTTGAGATGATAATTTTTGACAATTTTTATTCTGGTACCCAAAACTGGATTTTTGTATTATGAATAATTTGTTTAACGTGTTGGCTTCAAAAAAAAAGAACAAACAAAAGTGTCAAGAATAAATTATGCACATCAAAAGCAACTAAACAAAATGGCATCTGCCAAAATTAGTCACAGCAGCCAGTATCGGGTATGGCCTCCATTTGTGGTGATACAGGCAGTGATTTGCAGGGATACAGACGGTTTCACTACAGTGAGACAGGTGGTGATACAGCATGCCGAAACCGGTCCTGCTAATGCTGCGAGTGGAATTTGTGATCCTGTTTGGGATCCACTTTGTCTTGCCCTTCGAGGTAGCCTGTCATGTTGTGGATGTCAGTCAGGGTTCTGATGGTGGGTTGTGTACAGCCTATAACCCATAGCCTCGCTACCTCACTGAAGCTCAAACCGGCCTCCACCATACACATTGAACAAAGATGTTATACGCGTAATAGACGTGGCATTACGACGTACATGAGACTAACTGATAATGGTGGACAGTTTTTTTTTGAGCTTTTATATAGGCTTTCCAAAACACTCCTCAAATTGTGCAGCTACATAGTGTGATAGGCTTAAATTGCATTTGGTCCATTTTTGCAAAGTGAGGGTGCCACCTGTAAGGGAGCTGCATAACACTTACATTTTGTAAATGTGACACTTACACATGAGGCATTTGTGGACTGTTCTGTCAACAACCCATACTCGGTTATGCATGATAGAACTCCACTAGCAAGCCCAACACTAGAGATTAACCCCAAATGGGATGATGAGGGCACAACAGTAATAGAAGGCACTAAAGTTGATCAGAATGTCATTTTTGGTGTTTTTAGGTTTGCATTGGATATCAGATGCACCCTCATCATATTTGAATAAATAATTTTTTATCATTTAGGCCTGTATGTTTACTAACTATCCTATAAAGATTGTAGTGTACTGTACTTACACTTATTTAAATACATAATTTTTCAACAGTACCTTGAACTAGCTTGAGGTTAGATGAAGTTGCTATTTTCACTGTATTCACAGATGTTGGTAATTTTTGCCACTTTTTTTCTAGGCTCAATCATTTAAAAAGTACATTTGAAACCAATGTATGTGGAAACTTGGGGTATGAGGAGCAGGTTTTTTTCTCACAGGTGAGTGATGAATGTTTCAGGAAGCAATGCACTTCCCATTAAGAACTGAAAGGTAAGATTTCCCTGTTTCAATGTAATTTCAGATGCATCTGATGAGGAAAGACATGAAATCTGTTCAGGATAACTTATTCAGACAGATGGTAGGTGGAGGTATTGCTTTTATTGCTGATTTTTTTTTTTATTTTGTTAAACTAAAATGTTTTACTTTGTAGCATGAGGAGGATTTGCAAAATGTACGTCGAGGACTGCAGACCATGTTCTTTTCTGATGTCCCCACTTTTTTACAATAGAAACCAACTTGAGGACTAAAGTACAAGTAATGTTCCTAATCATTTAGACATGTGTTATGACTTTTTTCAGCACTATTGGTTGAATATTATTTTAAATCATATTGCCATTTCAACTGTTGAGTTTATTGTTGTGATTTTATATTTTATTTGTTATGGTCCTGTTGGACAGTTATGGTTTTAACTCTCTGAAACATGGTGATTTAAAGTACTAATAATGAATAGCTGTAAAATTAAAATCTTAAAGACACAATTGTAACAACATATAAAATGTTTAAAAAAAAAAAAAAAAAAGTGAATGAATGTTACCCTTGATACTTTCATTCTGTCCCCAAAGGCATGTTTACCAGTCAGTTACTGATTACAACAAAACGTACATTCACAGCAGTAATAAATGACAGGAATGTCTCTTTTTTTCCACTACAGAGCAGAATATTTTAGCCAGTGTCTTTGCTGCAACTGATCATTTTCATCTTATTTTTATGAACCATTACCTAATGTCATTATTATTATTATAACACTTCAGTATGGAGAATGAGTTTATAAGTTGTATGGATATTTATGAATTTCTGGATGCTTAGTTATGCTAGAGTTATCTTGGGATAGTAGAATAATGAAAGCTAATTAAAAACTCATGTTTCACTTGTCTTGTCAGCTTCCTGACAGTTTAGATGAGAATGAGTTCTTAAGAACTATTAGTTATCCAGTAGAATCTTTAAGATATATGGCTCATAAGGAAAAGTCGGCGAACTCTTTTGAGGTCTTTAAGATTTAAACCTTATTTCTCTGTATTCATTTTTCAGTGTTGTGTAAACATAGTCCAGAAGTCATTCATGTTAAATCAATTAAAATAAATATTAATATTGAAACAGTGGCACATGTTTACTTGGGTCGATCACTTATGTGTCAGTTGATTTGATCAATACTTTACCATGTGAGATGAAGCCTGGGGATTGGGACCTAAATTATCAAAAATTATTATTATTATTACTATTATTAATAATAATAATAATAATGTGATGTTATGAAGGCAAATTGCCATGAACCCCCCAACACTCATGCACATACACACCATACACCCCCAAATAAAGACATGAATCACGCTGTTGTTTGAACAGACTGCATTTCGTTCATGTGATATGAAACTCTAATTAATAGACATATACACTCCTTGGGTAACTTTTTCTTCTTTCCATTAAAGTGGATCTCACATGCACACAAACTTTCACTCGGGCGATTTCTTTCAGCTGTTATTTAAACATCACATCCTTTTATAACAGCCCCTGTTCTCCAGCCTCACAGCGAGGTCCATAGCTGCTGTTCTCTCCTCAAGGTGCGCTGTCCCTGCCTTGGGCCTGGCTTCTCTCTTTAACTGCACCCAATACTAGGAAAGCTGGAAGAATAATCACTTCCTATGGATGACGTCATCTCCAGGATTTCGCCATTGTATGTCTATTTTAACTTTCTTCACAGAAGAAAACCCTCTTCTACGGCCTGTGAAATCTGCATGGACAAGACAAATAGGTCAGAACTTCAGTTTTAATTTCCTAATATTTACATATAGATGTAGGTGATTTGAGATCATGGAAAACAGACACAGACCACCCTACTTCGAGGTCAGCTAAAGTACACAAAGAGATTGTCTTAAATTGAATAATGGAACATTTATTTAAATAATCACTGCCTGCAATGAGCACATTAAGCGAGCTTCCCACTGACCACGAGGTGTATTAATCCCTTTAGATGCTTTTTCAGGCTTGAACTGCAGATTCATTAAGTAGAGATTTTCTTTTTTTTTTTTTTCTTGTGGGGCAGGAAGATGCATAGCAAGTTGGGCGAAAATCTGGTTAATGTATTTGGACCAGTTTTAAACCTTTCATGTTTTCTCTCTGAACAAGTTCTTTGTGTTGACTTTTCACCAGATTTATTAAAGGCTTCTGATCCCAACAGTGGAGTCTACGGGGACTGGTGCGTTAAGAAAGATGAGTTTAACGTCACATGCATATTTTCTAGATGTAATATTTGTATAAAAGAGGGTGAAAAAGCACTTGGTAAACATAGCTCTACAAACAAATACAAGAAAACAACTAAATCCCAATCGGAAAGCCAGAGTATTGTCAATTTATTTGCACTACAAGATACCAGTCAGCAAAAAAACAAGCGTCTTGAAGAAAAGGTAGGATCTCTAAAATGTTTGTAATAAAACTTTACCTGAAAATATACATAGATCTAGACTAGAGTCTATAAAATTTGTATATATGTATATGTAATATATTTCTATATAATTTGTAATATTAATTTAATAGACTGATTAGACTTAGCTTTCATTATCAATGTAAACGTATTCAAGATATGAGTTAAGTAGTTTAAATGTGACATTAAAATTTGAATTTAAATATTAATTTATATACAGCCTGTACAAGTAGATCTTGGCCTTGATCCGTAGGTGTACTCACAAACCTATTAACAGTATGGACATCGCTTTGCACACTCGCCTTGTTAGGTGCTTGCTTGATGCATGTACCTCCATCTCAGTGCTTTTGAACTCATTCAACTCTTTCCGGATGGCAGCCTACAACAAACAAACAAATAAACTTAATGCATCCCAATAATAGTCTTCAATCTCCTTATTTCTTCAGTACCGTAACTGTAATAATACACTTGTGATTCTTTTAAACGGTTAATACAGATGCATGCACAGTCTGAATTTATTTAACCTGATTGTAAACGTTTATAAGGACTCACTGACTGCTTGGTGTCACTTACCTTGTCAGCTGCAGACAGTCTTGTCCAGGGTTTGTCAGCTCTTCTGTCATAATCCTGGGCTTTAGCAACCTCTACATAGTCACTAAAGCGAATCAGGATCTTTCTCTCCCTCAGTTCATCAACTGTTGGCCGCTGATTGAGCTAAAAATCAAAAGTAGTAACAGTATTGTTGGGGGGAGGAGGGGGTTTGTTAAAAAAAAAAAATAGCATTTTTTTTAAACCAACAAACAAAAAAGGATTTGCATTCTGCAGGTGATATCAATACATGATTCATAGTTTCTTAATATAGGTGGCATGGTGGCGTAGGGGTTAGCACATTGGCCTCACAGCAAGAAGGCCTGGGTTTGATTCTTGGGCTCAGTGTTTCTGTGTGGAGTTTGCATATTCTTCCCGTACTTGCATGGGTTTCCTCCGGGTTCTCCAGTTTCTTCCCACAGTCCCAAGATATGTACATTAGGCTTAATTGACCGTTCCAAATCGGCCTGAAGTGTGCGTGCGTGTGCGTGTGCCCTGCGATGGTCTGGTGAGCTGATCAGGGTGTACCCCGCCTTCTTTAGTTTACAGTAACTTACAGTAATTTTAGAATTTTTCTTTATTGTATGGTACAAAAATATGCATGTGTATTTTTATAAGGTATAACAACATGTAGATGAATACACAAAACGTTAATACAGATGTGTGATGACTGATGAAGGACGTACCTTTCTATTTAGTCTCTGTTTTATTTCTCTCCTCTCCTCTTGCTCCGTCTGGTCATTCCGCTCTACACAAAATCAAGTTAGCAATGATGCATGATTATAGTCACACATAGGTTAATCTGACTGCTAATAAAGGAATACTTTTACTTTCTGAGTAGTATGTAAACACAAGGGACAGACAGGAGTCACCTAACATTAACATGATAGCGCTTCTTTTTAACTTAATTAATTTACTAATCATAAATAATACAAGATTTTCAATATCATAAGTGAAGATATGATAATTTAACTTCAGGTGTTTTGAAACATGTGGTTTGCATATCTGCCTCACAGCAGTCCAAGGTTCAAGTCCTGGGCCCCATGAGGCATTTCTGTGTGGAGTTTGCATGTTCTCCTCATGCTTGTGTGTGTGTGTTCCCTCTGGATACCCTGGTTTCCTCCCACAGTCCAAAGACATGCACGTTAGTCTATCTGGTCAAAATTGCCCCATGTGTGAGTGTGTGTTGCTGGTGAGATGTTCAGGGTGTACTACACCCTAGTTTTCAGATGGCTGAGACTGGGAGGGTGAAGCCTAGTAAGATTAAACAGTTCAGCAAATGAGTGAATGCTTCAAACACTGATACAGCAAGAACCTGAATTGAAATGTTTTTATATTTACCATTAAGGTGGTATTAGGGTAAACCTGCCTTTACCCATGATGCTTAAGACTATTAAAAACATGTCCTTATGCATTTTAGGTCAGAATTTAAAACAATCGTAACACTCACGTTTTAAGATATTTCGGCTCTCGAGCTCCTCAACGGCCGGCCGCTGACTGAGTCTTCTGCAAAAAAGGAGAGAAACCAGGGGTTTTAATAAGAGTTGATATAAATCTACGGCACAAAATTCATGCCTAAAGTATCGCTAAAGCGCAAAGGCCTGCTAGATTGCCTGCAAAAACTGAGAGATCCTCCACTTCTGGATTAGTAAAATAATGCGAGACTATATTTCAGATGTTTCTGTTCAAAAAAGCGTGTACTAATATGTTCACCATGGAATTTAAAATCCCCTTTTCCCCTTAAAATGGTACATTTTCTCAGTTTAAACTTTTGACTTGTATCTATTTTCTATTCTGAATAAAATATTTAAATGTATCACTTCCACAACATTGCATACAGTTTTTATTCACAATTTGTATCGTGTCCCAACTGTTTTGAAATCTGGTTTGTACTTCTCAACTAGAGTAGTATTAGTCTCGAGTGAATGGCTTCTCAATGTCTCTACATTTTGTTGAGAGTTTTCACAAATGCACAGATGTGACGGCATTAATATTTCATGAAATAAATTTGAGATTCACTCTTGATGGTCCCCGAGAAGCTGACCTCATACTAAGCAAAGACCCTCCCTGAGCAAAGAGCAAGCTGCTTTGTTTTCTAGTATTTCATGCTTCAAAGTAAGAAATGCTTTCGTTCATCCATTCATTTATTTTCTAAGCCACTTAATCCTGATTAGGGTCACGGGGAGGCAGGTGCCCATCTCAGCCCACTTTGGGCATGGGCGGGGTACACCATGAACAGCTCGCCAGGCCATCACAGGGCCAGAAATGCTCTCATTGTATTTAAAATTAAATAGAAGAATTAAAGCCAATCTTAATAAAGGCTTGCATTCAAAGTTTGTTTGTACCCATCAAAACTCATTATTCTGAATAAAGCCGCCTTTGTGGAAAAAAAATTAAATGAGTAATAAATCCTCACACAGCGGGGAGGCGAGGCATTGTCCTGCAGAAGGTGGAATGGGCTGACGTTGAAAAAACAGTAAACCTGGATGTGCTGTGCATTACATGCAGTGAGGTGTACCATGGGTTAATGTAAATGAGCAGACGGCCGTGTGATGTATGTAAATGTAATGTATTATAATGTGTGGATGTGCCATTTTATTTTATTCATGAAGTTCACTAATCTATACCTGATTTGTTGTTGTGTATCCCATTATTATTGATGCTGTTACTGAAGTTATCATTGATTATTGATTTTAGCAAATTTCAACTTCGTAGACACAAGTAAAAACCATCCGATGAAAAAAAAATATACTGTACATATTTTTAGTGTAAAAGGAGAGTTCGGAGGGTTTTCCTTCATTCCGCTTTAAACACAAAGTAGGATTCATTCATTTTCTGAACTGCTTAAACCTAATATGGGGAAGCTGGTGCCCATCTCAGCAGACTCTGGATTAGGGCAGAGTACACCCTGGCCAGCTCACCAGTCCATTGCAGGGCAGAAACATGCTGACAGCTACTCTTTACAAGAGTCAGCAGTGGTTCTTTTACATCCCTCTCACCACAGACCAACGATATATTAATTAGGATTAAGCGAGTCAGAAAATGAATGAATGAATGAAATTTACCGTATTCTCCACACCATTAGGCGCACCACATTATGAGGTGCAGTCTCAGTCACATGCTCTATTTCCGTATTTGAATCATACATAAGGCAATACATTAATGTAGCCAGATGACCTAATGTGCATGTCTTTGGGCCTGTGGGAGGAAACTGGAGTACACAGAGGAAGCCCACACCACTACATGGAGAACATGCATACACCACACTGAAAGGCTCTTGCCCAAGACTCAGACCAGAAACCAACCTGTGTGGTGACAGTCACCACAGAGCCTCCAGCAGTTTTGTACAGTGCGGTTATTGAGCTTTTATTTTGATATAACCCTGTATAACAGTTTTGTTTCCTCTTTTTATGATTCAGTCATTCCTTAAAGTTCAGAAAGCACTTGTTGAAAGTTAACCTAAAAACACCTCTATCCTAAAATCTGTCGGTTATTTAAATCTTAGACTGATCGCTACAATTTTAAAGATTTTATGGGTGGATATTTTAAAACTGAGTCCCAGGATGATGGCATCATCAAGACCCAAGTTAACATGGAGGAGTTTGGCTTTAAACAACATTTCTTCCAGTGTTTCGGGAGTTTGTGTTTAAATATATGAATCCTGGTGTATATATTGTTTCTCACTGCACAGGTAATGATTTTAATCTAAAACTTTTCACACCCCCAACACAAATCTGTCATCCTGATTCTGAATGAATGATTCTGAATTGATCAAAATCTTGTACATGTACTTGTTGGGCCTCGATGACATCATGATTCTGAGACTCAGTCTCAAATAACTGCTCATAAAATCATTAGAATAGAAAATATCAGCCTCAGATTTTGCTCACAGAAAGAAATCAATATTGATATTCGAATGAGATTAAGTTTTAAGAAGTGCTGTCTTCTCCTGACTACCTTCAAGATTTGAGACCTATATAGAACTGAAATCATCGGCTCTGAGTACTGAATACTTACTTGGCAAGCTTCATTTCAATCTGCTGGCGGATTTCTTGTCTCTCCTGGTCACTGCGCACAGGGAAGATATTCCTGTCTTCCAGCTCCTGTTTGCTGGGCCGATTCCGTAGTTTGACAGCCAGCAGCTCTTTTCTCATTCGCCGTGGTAGTGTGCCTGGACACAAGTACACTCTCTGCTTTAAACTAACCCATATTTAGTACTGAAGATCCTATGTGTGGTTTATCTTCCATTATCAGTTCATTCTGGATGAATATAAAGGTTTCCCTGGTGAAACAATTCCAGCTCACAGGCTTAGTGTCTCTTATTCACCTGCCCTACATCATTCGTTCATGGCCGTAACTTTATGGCCATAACACAGTGCATCAGTTACATTGCCTTGAAAAAAAGAAAGAAAGTTTGCTGTGGTCATATAAAACCTAATTAGTAATCATAAAAAAGTTATATGAGCAAGAGATTCAGACAGAATATTGATTGATATATTATCATGGTACAGCACCCACATTTGGCCATATTATCCCAAAACCAGTCATATACAGTATTTGTTATACCCGCGGTATAAGTGGGTGTGTGTGTGTGTGTGTGTTGTTGGTGGTGGTGGAGATGGGGTGTGTAGGTTGGTGTGTGTGTGACTCTACCTCATGTGCATTCTAGTTTATCCTATTGTCAGGTGGTAGAGGAAATCACTTTCTCTCTCCTCTACTGGTAAGATGTCGCCCAGTACCACATGTCGCATTAAGGGAGGAGGTGTCCCCTGCCTTGGGCTGGACATGAATGCGAGGCACGCAGGCCCACCGGTGTGTGGACAAACCCTGGTACCACACAAAACAACCCCCAGCTATCGGCAAATAGCACCACTGCCTTGTGGCCATCACGAGAGTGACAAAGACTAAGGAAGACACCCCCAACAGAAACTCCGGAGTGGAGCCCCAAAGGCGGTTGGTCCTTGCATAGCGGCACCTCCTGGTAACGCCTGTAGCCAAGTTCGTACCAACTGTATTGGCTAGTCCGTTCCCTTGGACACTACCAGCAAGGCCGAGAAGGGGGATCTGTCGACTGGGCATCTCAGTTCCTCCACAACTTTGCCCTAGCCTGTGCCCTGGAGAGGTCATTCCAGTGCCGCCTTTTGTGGCAGCTCAACACAGGGAGATGCAGATACTGGTTAAAAGCCCAGATCTAATTGGCGTAAGCTAGGGCGCCTAGAGCTGTCTCCCGACAGTTTGAGGGATCATCGTGTCCCGCTGGCCTGCCACAGTCTGCGGACTTCAATGGGTGCTTGAAGTGTAGGCTAAAAGCTGAAACAGACTCTAATCACTGCACCAGGTAACATCAAGAGACCAAAGCCGCCAGCGCCGAGTCTTGCAACCTGGAACGTCAGAACAATGTGTCCTGGTCTCTCTGACGACTTCCAGCAAATCAACGACGCCAGGAATACTGCCATCATTGACCGCGAGCTGAGGAGGCTCAATATTGACATTGCAGCACTGCAAGAGACACGACTCCTGGGTAGTGGCAGCTTGAAGAAGGACTATACGTTCTTCTGGCAGGGACAGGAGCCTGACAAGCATCGCCTGTATGGTGTTGGATTCGCTGTGTGAAACCCTCTCCTATCCTTCGTTGAGCTGCCGTCCTCAGGCACTCCCCGAGTCCGCTCTCTCTGTCTCACAACTTCCTCTGGACCAGCCAACATCCCTAGAGCCTATGGTCTGATGCTTTTCTCTTCAGCTGAAGTGAAGGATGCATTCCACGAGGCGCGCGAAGCCAGGAGCCAGCAGATCCCTGCCAAGGAACTCCTGTTTCTGCTTGGTGATTTTAACGCACGGATCGGGGCAGATCATGATTCTAGGCCCAGCTACATTGGCCGCTTCAGCATCAGCAAGTTCAACGAGAACGGCCAATGCCTTCTTGAGCTCTGCCCCTTTCTTGACCTCTGTCTGACCAACACATTCTTCTCCACCAAGCTCTGTCACCGAGTGTCCTGAAGACATCCAAGGTCTCACTGCTGGCATTAAATGGACTTCATCATCACCAGGAGATCCCTGCTGAACCAAGTGCTGGTCATGCGCAGTTTCCACAGCGCTGACTGTGACACCAACCATTCCCTGGTTGCCACCAAGGTACATCTCTGCCTCAGACGTGTCAATCGCTCCAAGCAGAAACCCCAGCCCCGCATCAACACAGCTATGATTGCAGTGCCTGAACTGTGGTAACGCTATGCTGAAGCCATAAATGAAGCCCTGGCAGAGTGCCTGACTGACTGTGCTACTGGAAGATGGAACCACATCTGACAGACTGTGTTTGAGACCGCCATTGTCACGAAGCTGCATAGCTTCGCCACTAGGGGCGCTGTCGTGGGTTGTGTCTGTGTGCTTCTTCGTGTGCCCATCCAGGCTGATGGGCCGCTAATTACCGTGTCTCACCTGTTTTGTAGCAAGTTGGCTATTTAGTTCTGGTTAGCGAGTGTCTCGGCACTGGATTATTATTACTGATATCCTGTCGAATGTCATGTGATCTTCTGTTTCGTTTTCCATGATATCACAGCTTGTCTTGCCATGGATTATTTGTGTTGTTTTTTTTCATCCAATATACCTGGGATTAACTCTTAATAAAGATCCTTCTTGCTTTCAACCAATGCCGTCTGCTGTGTGGCCCTGTGTTTGGATCCTATTAAGCCTGTCAGGTAAAGCCTAACAGCCATAGGCACCTTTGGGAAGGTTGGGAGGACTGCAGATTGGTTTGAAGAAGAAGCCGCTGAGATGGAATCTGCCATCGACACCAAACGTGCAGCCCTAATCTCGCCCACAAGAAGGAGCCCTCTGTGTGAACACTTGCTGCATTGTGCACTGCGAGGAACAATGCACAAAAGACTGTAAGGTGTTGTGCCAATGACTACTGGCTTAACCTCTGCCAGGACATGCAGCTTTCTGCAGATCTCGGAAACATTTGAGTACTGAGTACTCTCCTATATGACAGTGAAGCATGGACCTGCTACTCCTGCCAGGAACGCAGACTGAATGCCTTCCTCCAATGCTGCTTTCGCAGACGACTGGGCATCACTTGGCAGGACTGTGTCTCCAACATCAATGTCCTGGCCACAGCAGATGTGCCCAGCATGTTTGCCATACTGACACGGAGACGCTGGTGAAGGCTTGGCCACATCAACCGAATGGATGTCGGCCGCATCCCCAAAGACTTACTGTACGGGGAGCTGGCTACTGGAACCAGGTCAAAGTTACGCCCAGCTTTCAGGTTCAAGGATGTTTGCAAGCACAACCTCAAGGCTGGAGGCTTCAACCCCTGCGACCTGGAATCAGCCGCCTCCGTCCGCTCCGACTAACGGACCACCACCCAGGATGTCATCAGAACAGCATAGGAGAGAAGAGACATCCGCTGGTGTGGAGAAGAGACTCCACAGACAGCGGAGACTGTCGACAGCCCCACCACACTGCGAAGACTTCATCTACAGTGGCTACAGCAGAACCTGCAGATCCCGTATCGGCCTCTACAGCCACGCCCGACCGAAGACCCACGGCAAAAACCCCCCTATGATCTTTCAAGATCGATGGAGTCAAAGATAAGCAGTAAGAAAACATTTTTTTAATATAAAACCTTTCATAAGTAATTTCATGAGCAGAATCTCTTTATGCAGATGAATGGTCTCTATTTTTAGCAGATCTTTACCAGAAATGATGGACTCATTCCAACTGTCGATGTCATATATGATTCCTGAGGCATCAGTGAAGCAGTTGCTTTGTCTCATGTTCTCCTTATTCTCCTCTGCTTCCTTCCTGCTTTCCACGTCTCCACTTGACTCTCGCTCCGTACTACTGGAAAGAGATTCACGTATACCTTTATATACTGTAAACCTTTATGACTGAGGATAACATGAGTTTATAATTAGCTCCTTACACTTAGGCAATCCGATTCTTTAGCTTGAGGAGTTGTTGGGAGTGCTTAGGCATCATGAGTCCCCATTATAATGCATTCAATTTCTTATCCCAGAGCTATACATCCTCAACCCAGCATGACATTTAAAGCAAGTGATTGATTATCAGACTAGACCTTCATGTAGAGAAATTAATAACTGCAGCTGCGTTCATACTCTAGTGCGTAGTACTCTAAATGTAATAAGTCAACCAATTCCTCACCTGTCTTGCCGAAGCTTTGTTGCTAGGGCACGGTGCAGTTCCTCAATGATACTGCTAGGGGGCAAAGGAGGATGCAGGGTTCCTATATGAGGTGAACTCAGCGTATTGGAAAAAGGCCCTCGAAGAACTACAGTACTTGGCCCTTCTGGGTCTCTGGGCACGTCTTTCGGAAGAAATGAGTTGGGTTGAGGCACTGCTGTGAGAGTGAAGCTGGAAGGTTCTAAATAAAAATATTCAGAAATCAATTTGAGCTGACAAATATTTAATTAAATTGTAAACTACAGGGTGAACCAGTAAAACCCCCCACATTTCAAAGCTAAATGAACTACAACTTTTCTTTTGGCTTCTCCCCCCAGGGGTCACCATGGCGAATCATCTATTTTCATACATCCCTGTCCTCCGCTAAATGAACTGAATGCAGTGTCATGTGTGAAAATAACAATTTGATTATTTATTCAAAGCTAAATGACCAAAGAATCAAACTATTATTTTCACACATGACACTGCATTCAGTACAGTTTTTATTCATCATGATTTAAAAATGATCCTCCATATAGTGCCCTTCATCATCTATACTCTCTCTTAGAGGTGATTTCTGAAGGCTGAGAGGGGAGATCAGCAGAAAAGGACACCACACGTCGTCAACGAGATCACCCGATCCAAAAATATTTCATTCGGCACTTCCCGTGATCTCCGAGGTGGGTGTACCGCAGCCCCATCTTACTGCAACCACACATCCACTTCTTCAACAAGTGCTCTTCTGCATCACGAAGTTTCATGTGTGAACAATAACTTAATTATTTTTAACCTTTTTACATTTCCCTTTGAAGTTTGGGGTCACGATGTTCATGTGAAATCTCACCTTCCTCAAAGTTCAGCTGAGTGACCTGAATGCAGTGATTGACCAGAGGAGACCGTCTCTGAGGCACTTCATCTTCATCTTCCTCTCCTTCCTCTGTATTACCATCTCCATCGTCATCATCATCATCATCATCTACTGGAATGGGCTCTTCTTCCTCCTCCTCATCCTCATCTTCAGTCCCGTTAGGCTGTTCTGTTGTTGGACCATCTTCAATGGAATCTGGAACTGACCAGAGAGATTGTGAACCACAGAATTAAATATATATATATATATATATTTATAAAAAACCAGCTGTTGGCCTTGGTGTATGCACAAAATAATTTATTTAGTTTCAAAGATTATGAAGGAGTTGTAGTAGTTAGCACATCCATCGTAGGCAATGACACTCTGGGTTCAAGTCTCTGTTAAGTGAGGATGTTTCTGTGTGGAGTATGTTCAATTAAATTCAATTCCGTTTTATTTGTCAAGCGTTCTTTTACAATTGACATTGTTGCAAAGCAGCTTTACACAGTAAAATTAGGTACAAAGTACAAAAGAATTTAAACGTTTTTCTACAACCCTTACACATCCCTAATGAGCAAGCCCATGGCGCTGGTGGCAAGTAAATCTCGTTCAGTTAACACAAGGAAGAAACTTTGCGAGGAACCAGGCCCAAAATGGAAACCCATACTCATTTGGGTGGAACTATAAAAATACAAACCATATTTTTCATCTTTATATCTTGTCCCTGTATATGCGTGGGTCTCATCCCAGTACTTCGGTTTCCTCCCACAGTCCAAAGGCGTACACAAAAGGCTAACTGGCTTTTCTAAATTGCCCCTAGGTGTGAGTGTAATGGCACACTGCATGCTAGTCCCAAGCCCAGGTCAATGGGGAGGGGTAGAGGAAAATGTGGTGACCCACCATGGACAAAACCTCAGCAAGAAAACTCTGCGGCAACCGAGTAACCAAGGTTCAGAATCATCTGAATGGAGTAAGTGAGTTTATAAAGTCATCCAAAGTTCAGAGTGCGTCGTCTTTTTTCATGACTGGATCTTTACTTATAAACTTGGATCTTCAAACTGACTCTCAGTCCTGCAAAATGTTTTCAGATTTATACGTATATACCTTTCCCATATAATAAACTAGTTTCTGCACTAGGCGGCAGGGTGGTATAGTCGTTAACATGTCTGAGGTCTGTATGTTTTTCATGTGGTTGCGTGGGTTTACTCCAGGTATGCTGGTTTCCTCCCACAGTCCAATCACATACATATTAGGCTTCCAAATTGCCCTCAAGTGTGAATGGCACGCATGTGCATATATGTACATGTGTGTGTGTGTGTATACAGAGGCTTATTGAGCAATGTAGGATGATACGCAGTGCAGACAGAATATTAAACTTTTTTCAATATTTTAATAATAGAATATTAATGGCAGATAATGCACACCAATTTAAGGTTTGAATGTGCTGCTAATCTTTCTCACCTGCAGGCACATGTTCATGTTCCGAGCTCAGATACTCCATGCTGCTGATGCTGAGGATGGGCCCATGTGAGCCAGGAAGCTGGAGTTGTGCGTCTGAAACGCTCTGTATAGGAGAGCTGATATTCACAGAGTGGAGGCTACTGGCCAAGGCCACGTCTGCACACAAACACACACACACAGGTTCAAATTAGCTAACCAATTACATCAACTGTATAATGTTTAACAATTGCCCCTTCAGCAACAATTACACATGTACACATTAAGAATAACTTATTTGGGACGATGAACTCCACTCTTTTTTTATTGCAGTCATATTGAAACTCACTCATGTATAAAACGCATTTATTACGATGACTTATTTTATTTAACCCAGACTTAAATGGTAAGGACAGATTCATCTGTGGTGCTGGTGTGATGACAGCATGACTGTGGAGTAAAAATTTTCCTGGCTATTTTATAAAACACACCTACCGTGTGAAGTGCACATGCACGCAGAGCGTCACTATGCTAATCATAAGCAGGTACCATCACAGGAATGATTTTAGCTCGATATTTTTTAATAGACAGACTGTGCTTAACTCAGCAGTAATGCTCAGGACATCCGCTCTACTGTGCTGAGAGTGATCACTAATATTTTGCACATAATTAAGGGGGTATCACACCAAATTCTGAATGTTGACAAAAGTTGGTGAATTGACTTCTTCAAAATTTCTCTTGTTATTCTCGGGTTTCCGCCATGTTCTCTAGACGGTCCCCGTGGTTTTCGAACTCAACAATTATTTTGAATGCAAAATTCTCCCAAACTCTTCTCTAAGGTCATTAACCCCTTGTCTGGCATCCAGATTAATGACCCCTAGATACTCGCAAAAACATTTAGCAACAGATTAGTGATGTTTGACAATAATATGGGGACAGTTTGGAGAATCTTTCAGGAATTCTAGATTCACTCACTTTTTCTTGACAAAAATCAGACACTATTGGGGAAAACGTTTTAACAGTTTATTCACCACATATATGGGAAGTTCACAGCGAGTAGCTGGAGAACAATTTGCAAATTGAATATCTCCAGAATATTGCCAACAATTCACTGCTGTAAAAATCCCCCCCCCCCCCCCTTTTTTTTACCTTTTTTATTTTGCCGAATTTAGTTCACTCCCATACAACAGCATTTGCAGAATATTCACTTTGGGTGAGATATACTACTTACAGATGAGCCACACTAATTGTATAACATATGCCTACAAAAATCTAAAAGGTCTTTGATTATTTCACTCAATATTTTACTCTTTTAATCATGTTATGATAATCGGTACATTACACTGGAATTAAACCCAACCCGAGTAAAAGCTTGCCTACACAGTACATATCTGTTGTGTATCAAAATATGATATTGTTTTTACAAAATAATAATATTAGTAATAAGGAGGGCAGTGGTGGCCCAGTGGTAGGGTGCTGGATTACCGATCTTGGGGTTGGGGGTTCAAAACCCACTGTCACCGGGTTGTCACTGCTGTCCCCCCAGTGCAGGGGTTACTGGGTTATCAAAGGTCGGCCATGTCTCTCATGGTCTGTGATGAGAGGGATGTCAAAAAACCATTGTTGACTTTTGTAAAGAGTAGCTGTATAGTCATCAGCATGGCGAGCTGTCCAGGGTGTACGCTGCCATCACTCAGAGTCGGCTGAGATGGGCTCCAACCTCCCCACGACCCTAATTAGGATTAAGCGGTTCAGAAAATGAATGAATAATAATAATAATTATTATTATTATAAATCTTCACACATGGGGGCGCCATTGTACTGTAAAAAATGGGACATGACACTGAATAAACAGTTGATGTGTACTTGTGCTTTAAATGTATATGTAAGAAGATTTGTTATTTTAATATAAAATGGTTTGCAGAAGTATTTATACCCCTTGAACTTTCCCACATTTTGTCACATTACAACCACAAATGTAAATATAATGTTTTGAGAGACTCGTATTGTCTCTCATTAAGGCTGCCATCCCTGTTGATCTCAATCCACATCAGTTTGCAAGCAGAACAAATAGGTCAACAGAGGATGCCATCAACAAGGTATTCCACACAGCCCTCTCACACCTGGACAACAGCAACTCCTATGTGAGGATGCTGTTTGTAGACTTCAGCTCTGCTTTTAGCACAATCCAACCACATAAACTGGTTCAGAAATTGGGAAATCCAGGTCTAGAAAGCCCACTGTCCACCTGGATACTAGATTTTCTTAGCAACAGACCTCAGAATGTCAGGATAGGAGAACGCATCTCATCCACTCTCACTCTGAACACCGTACCAGCACAGGGGTGTGTCCTTAGCCCCCTCTCTGTTCACACACGACTCTTCCCCCACTCACACCAGCAACACCATCGGCAAATTTGCAGACGACACCACCGTCATAGGCTTTGTTAACGGATAACAACGAGTCAGCCTACAGGGAGGAGGTCCGGCATCTGCTGCGATGGTGCGACGATAACAACCTCAAAGTTAACACAACCAAAACCAAGGAGATCATACTGGACTTCTGGAGAACAAAACAAACTGAACAACTTACTCTCTACATTGATGGAGAGGGTGGAGTGCTTCAAGTTTCTTGGAGTCAACGTCTCTGCTGACCTCACCTGGACCACAAACATCTCCCACCAGGTGAGGAAAGCACAGCAAAGAATGTACCTCCTTAGAAAGCACCACCAAGATCACCTACCCCGATCCCTCCTGACGAACTTTTACCGCTCTGCCATTGTGAGCCTCCTGACCTACTGCTGTACAGCATGGTTCAGTAGCTGTACTGCAGAGGGAGGGAAGGTATTGCGGCGGGTAGTGAAAACGGCAGAACGGATCATTGGAACTTCACTACTCTCCCCCAGTGACATTTATACTGACAGACTTCAGAGGAGAGCCAGTGGAATCATCAGGGACCCCCCCACACCCTGGATGCCTGCTTTTCTCCCCTCTCCCCTTCTGAAAAAGGTACAGGACACCAAGAACAAAAACTAACAGACTCAAGAACAGCTTTTACCCACAAACTGTTAAACGTGTAACCCCACCACCACCACCGT
>JAQNCB010000003.1:6250693-6267263 GCA_030068295.1 Euristhmus nudiceps
CACTTAGTCACACCTCACTTGGCAGAAGTATGATATGAGTTTATTAGGTAAAAATCAAACATGTATAATGTACATAATATATATATATATATGACAATCGCCGAGGATAACACAGGGTGTACACCGCTCTCACCCAGAGTCGGCTGAGATGGGCGCCAGCCTCCCTGCAGCCCTAATTAGGATTAAGCGGTTCAGAAAATGAATCAATAATATCTTACAAGCCAACCTTTTGTCAATTAATTTTTTGTCGTGTATCATTTCATTACCATCTGTTTTTACCTCGATGTTTCAGCTGTTTGTTTTTTTTTTTTTGTTTGTTTATCTGTTTGTTTGAGTACAGTGTAACTGAAGTAGCTGAAAAAGTAATGCACGGATTTGGATGAAAGATTCTATCTGTGGTGTGGTATCAGTAACAAAACATTCAAATCTGATGTTTATCTGTGTACGGGATCATGTTGGGGGAAGAATAACATTTTATTTTTCTTAAATGGGAAAAAATGTTGATCAGATGGCCACTAAGGGGAGCAATTTCATTTCTATTCATTCGTTCTCTGAAACGCTTAATCCTAATGAGGGTTGTGGAGAGGCTGACGCCCATCTCAGCCGACTCTAGGTGAGGGCAGTGTACACTCTGGACAGCTTGCTCGGCCATCACGGGGCCAATTCAAATTGTTTTATTTTATTGTGATTGTGTATTTACAAAAGGCTGAGACGAAATAAAATACTGAAAGAGGAAAATATAACAACAAAGAGGGAAGGTAAGGAAATGACTGCGAAAAAGTGAAAGTAAATGATGCATTTAAATGGAATACTGTACACGCATACCTTCCTTCAGATAGCAGAAAAGGAAAGGATAAAATAAAAACAATAAAATAAACAAATTCTGCTATCATTATGAACATTAATTTAGATATTGTTAATAATTAAGATAATAGTGGTGATAATAATAATAATAATAATAATAATAATAATAATAATAATAATTGACTCAGGCAGCCAAGACCGTTGGAGGCAGGCTCTGTTAGCTGCGGCACCCCATCACATCACATCACGTCACTCCTATGCTGCGCTTAGTCGATGTTTGAATTGTTTTTGTTGTTGTATTTGTTTGTGCCAAGGCAGTGTGATGCATTAAACTTGTACCCAGTGTGCAGCCTGTGGCTCTACTTCAGGAACCCACCCAGCCAGAGATGAGTATGTGCTGATGGGTGCTCATGATAACGTAATGCATTAAAATAAATCCAGGCTGTTGGGCGACTCATGGACAGAGCACCAGGATTGAATCTTTATAAGGATGTCAAGTTATGAAATCCTTTTTTTGTTGTTTTACACACTTCTCCACTCTCTCTGTTTTGTGCAGTGACTGATCACCGCTTCCTTCGTTATGCCGTGCTGCCACGGGAAATTGTCTGTACAGAGAATCTAACCCCTTGGAAAAAGCTCCTTCCTTGTGGTTCTAAGGTAATGAATCTTCCTTTTATCGTCAGTACGTCCTGATCCTGTGCGTTCTTTCTTCGTTCAGGTGAAAAATGTGGAGGTTTAAAAGTGTAGTAGGAGTAAATCTGTAGCAGGTTTCAGAGGCGCGGTGCGCCCCATCATCCCGGAGTTTGGGGTGAAGTAGAGTGTGTGGCATTCAGTCGCGTACGCTGGCGTTCCTGTGACTCGGAGCGATCGCTGACCTCACGGGTGACTGTGAGTTCATGCGCACAAGGAATCGGATACCGCTTTCCTCTGAAGTGCTTTCTGCCCAGAATATAAATTCGGTTCAGAAAGATGCTGGTAGCTCTTATCACGCATCCTGGAGGAAATGTGCTCCCCCTCACACTTTCCTGGTTGCGACAGGGATGCGTACTTGACATTTATAGCATTTGGCAGACACCCTTATCCAGAACAACAGGCACTCGATCCCATTTATGCACTTCAGCAGTTGAGAGTCGAGGGCCCAACGGTGGCCGATTGGTGGTGCTGAGGTTGGTACCACTGACCTCCTTCTGATTACTTGATGAGTGGGAACGATCCATTACTCAAATCAGCAGAAAAGTCATTGCGCATGTGCTCCCCAAATATCCGGTCTCCAGCATCAGTACTAGTTAGTGACTTGCTGTTCTAGTTAAACTACACCTTCAGAGCTTTCTGACAGGCCCCTGATGGGACAGGGACGGTGAGGCAGCAGCAGCCGGTGTTTGGGGCGCACTGACACTGGGATGGTAGAAGAGACTCTCGACTCAGTGTATTTTTGTGCACCTCCACGTCAGTGAGGAGCGGCTCTCGTTCACATTCTGTGAAATTTCGCTGTTTTCCATCTTTCTCATGTTTTATGGGTTTTCTGATCCTGCAGAGAGGGGAATCTCCTGTGCAGGGGTCATTTAAATATGATTTGCATATTTAAATAGGGGCATTGTTTGTACATACGATGTTTTCTGGATTTTTGTGTACCGTACTCCTTTTTTCAGTAGGAATTCCACCCTCGTCTTTGTCCATGAGGTCTCTGGTCTTTCACAGTAATTTTTTTCTTGTTGATGATGTATTGTTCCAGTAATGATCATGATTAACCTTGTTATTGTTGTAGCGCTCGACTGTGAGCTCCTGTTCAGTGGTACCGCTGACCGCATCACTCTGAATGTTTGTGTGTTGGTCGCGCTTGTGGGAAAAGAAACTATACGATTCAGTGCTCAGAAAAACTCTCGCTAAGCCAGTGTCGGGCGCTGGGGATAGCTTTGGCAAAAGCGCCAACAAGAAGTTATTTTTATCAAAGTTAAAATTTCTATGAACTTCTGTTCTCGGGGTGCACATACTTTCTCTCAAGAATGATCTGAGGTTAATTATTTTGTTGAATAAATGATTTTAAAGGTTATTTATCTTTTGCTTTTTTTTATTTTTATTTTTTTCAGACTGTTGAGCAAATTTTGAGAATAGTTTTTTTCCCAGGCTATTGAGCTCACGCTAGCTAGTTGGGGAATGTTTATCCTTTTTTCCCTCAAATGTCTGAGGGGTGTCTTTAATGCAGCAATTCTCATGATTCATAGCAGGGCAATTAACCAAGCGTTTTTTTTTTTTTTTGGTGCAGGCAGGACTAGCGGTGCTGATGAAGTCTGAGAAGCTTTTCCACAGCAGTTTTCATTCCCAGGCCATGCACATCAGACCAGTCTGTAAGGTGGGATCTGTAAGCTTCTCATATTAACACTTTTATAAATAGGAACCAGGGGATTCAAACTCATCCCCAAAGGGTCGGTCTGGGGCAGGTTTTAATCCCTACTGTACAGTACTATTAGATTGCAGTTGTATGGGGGTTGTGTGTGTGTGTGTGTGTGTGTGTGTGTGTGTGTGTGTGTGTGTGTGTGTGTGTATTGAGGTGTTGAGTTTAGTTTATTTTCACCTCTATCAGTTTAATTGTTTTAATTTTTGTTGCATCCCGATGTCCAATATTACTGCCCCGCCCGCCATCTTGAATTTGCATTCTATGCACAAGGTCGAGAGCACCATTCTACATTTCAGATTGTTTCTCATCAGCTGAGAGGCTTTATCCCATAGTGTGGCTATTTTTTAAACCGGTGCCTTATATTGCCTCCTAAACATGCAGCTCTGATGTCGAGGGATTATTAAAACATCAATAAAATGATGACGTGTCTGACTGTACTGCACAAGTTACCACGTTAAAATTGAACCGGTTTCCTTCTGTTTGAAGACCTTTCAGAACGTAGCAGGGTTAAGCATTGCTCTGTTATAAACTGATTTATTTAGGATTGGAAATGTTCAGGCACCGCGTGGGAATTGCGACAGACCCTCAGCGTGGTGTTTGATCTCTACACCTCTGGCCAGGGTAAAAGGGGTGAGCTTTAATTTTTAATCTTATTATTATTATTATACTCGCATTAATACCACAGAATCAGCGTAACGGTTCCATTTCTGTACCGTTCACAGACTGGTCCCTGTTCAAGATGTTCTCTCGTACCCTGACTGAAGCTTGCCCTCTCGCATCTTCTAGCAAAATCTATGTGGATGTCACAGATAACCCGGAGGTAACGTTGTAGTCGTCTGTGCTATAAACTTAACTCACACTTTGTCATATCGCTCAAGCTGATGGTTTTATGCTAATATATTTAGAAAATAAATGTCTGTACTGCTGAAGGGTTTTTCTTTTACTGTACGCTCACGTCACGTTGATGTGTCCACCAGGGGGAGCTGTTTGACTTGAGCCCAGCAACACCTGATTTGAGCACAGCTGTGGTTCTCGGGGATCGCAGGACTTACTCGGTGTACGATCTCACCAAAGCACAGACCTTTGGCCAGCTACGTTCACTCAACATCTTGATGCGCTGGAAGGGGGACGGGGGTGAGCATCTCAGTCCTGCCTTATCACCAAGCAGCGTTTATTAACAAATGTGTGTAGCGATGTCTCCCTGCCCTTCGTTAACAGACATGTAGAGTGAAAGTGTGAGAGCAGATGGAGACGATCAGCAGCAGTGATTCTGTTTTGTGTAAATAATTACATACAAGAGTTCACATTAGGAAATGTAGCAGACATCACCTGATTCACAATGCTGCATTTTTAACCTCCCTGTTTTATTGTTTTAATTCTTTTTATCTATTTTTAGGACTTTTGTAAAAATCTGATGATGTTTTGTCTCACATTTATGCAGAAATGTAGAAAGTTGTAAAGCACCGTTCCATATGCACAGCCAGCTGTGAACCGTGTATTTGCATATATACACTGTACGGACAAAAGTTTATGGACACGCGACCAGAACACTCGTATGTGTTTCTTGATGGTTGGACTCCAGGTTTTGTTCCTCTTTGCTGTTATAATAAATTTCTCTCACCTGGGAAGGCTCTCCACAAGAATTTATAGATTTTACTGTATATCGTAATAAAGTGTGCCATAATAACACATGGTGGGTTACTGAATCTCTGAAAAATTTGCTGGAGAGAAAACAAAGGGGTGGAGATAAAATGAAAAAAGACCTACAAGGAGAAGGAACAGGGCAGACGTGAAGATACGATATAAAAACAAGTGAGAGGAAGAGTTTAGCAGCAGCAGTTTGAAGATAGAGCAGGGGTCAGTCTTTCATCGTTATACTTCGGCTCCGAGTGGCTTGGGAAAATCAATTAATACTTAGATTTTTTTTTTTTTGTAATTTAAGTGTATTTTATGTGTTAGGTCTTTTTTATTTTAGTTCTAAATTGGAAGATTATTGTGATCTTGGAAATAATAAAATATATTTTGTTTTTCATCGCTCAAAATAAACGTCAGACTCGCAGAAGCTGGTATACCCACCAAAACGCCGTCCATTTGTCGCAACCTTCAACCCCAGCAAGGCCAAGCATGGAGAAATGTACGAAAGGAAAAATATCTGAAAAAAATCAAACATTGAATAATGCCTGCGCATATTCATTTGCATTTACCTCTGATGAGAGTAACCTAGCAGTATGCCTAATTTGTGGAGAAAAACTGGCTAACAATAAACGGTCAAATGTCACAAGACATTTCAACAATACACACAGAGCCTTTGCTGAAAAATATCCAGAGGGAGAAGAAAGAAAAAAGCTGCTTTGTACTGATGCTGAAGGCTTGTCTGATGAAAAATCAGTTCAAGAAGTGGGTGAAGTCTGCAAATTTAACTACATATGTGAGTTTTGTGGTGCTCAGGAAAGAAAAAGCAATATATACAGTGCTATCTTCATTTTAGATCAGATCACCCATCTTCAAAAGGGGAGTCAAAGCACTTAAAAGTGTACGACTGGGGTGAACTCCGAAGCATGAAAGGGAAGTTGTTGTTTTTTCTTTCTTTTTAATAAATGCGGGGGTTTTTTCCATTTTAGATGTCAAAAAGTAGTTGCGGCTCCCAGTGGAAACCGAGTTCAAATGGCTCTTTCGGTGTTTAAGGTTGCCGACCCCTGATATAGAGGAAAGAGGAAAACAACTGGCCAGTAGAAACATGAAGAAAATGCACTGAGCACTGCAGCCTCTGAGAAGAATAAAGAGCTCGTTACGTAAACCACTAAATCTTTTTATTAATTGTTTGATGGCCAGACAAACTTAAAGTATGCAGAATGAAGTATGCCGGTACTGTGTAGTACAGCAATGGAACCAACTGCCAGACTTCATCAAAAACGCTCGTGCTGTTGGCAGCTTCGAATCGAGGTTGAAGACCGAGCTGTTTTCAGATGCTTTCTGCTAAATTACTTTTACAGTCTCGCCATGTTTTAAATTTTACTTGACTTTTATTCTGCTATTTTTCTAATTAAATTTTTTCTCATTTTATTATTTTATTTCTACTACTGTTTAATTCTTATTAATTTTCTTCCCCATTTATTTTATGTAATTTTATTTTCTATTGTTTACTGTTTTGCTTTTACTTCTGTAAAGCACATTGAACTGCCGCTGTGTATGGAATGTGCTGTATAAATAAACTTGCCCTGCAGATATGAGGTGTAGAATAAAAGGTTTTGGGGAGGCTGTAGTAATATTCTCCTGTTCACAGTGAAGTCGCTCCCATTCGGAGTTGGTTGAGAATGCAGGAATGTGTACTTTGGAAGATTTGGATGTAAATTGTGGGGAAACACTGAGGAGTACAATTCATTTAGAACATTTTTCAGGTTGTCAGAAATATGCTGACGCTTACAGTCTCGCAAATCTTTCATGAATGTGGCTCTATGATTCGAGTCCGATGTAGAAGTGCGCCTCAGAAACGTGTCTGATCCACTACAGATTCAGTAGAATGCTTCTGAGGGATCATTCCCGACCCGCCGTCTAAACGAACGTCTGATGAATGGAAACGCTGTGAGAGAAAATGATTCGGTGGTGAAAGTCGACTCTATTTCTGCTCGAACCTTTCATGATCCCTCTGAGGATGTACAGTAGGTCTACAGTAGGTATCCGTATGTCTCTATCCGTTTGGTAGCCGGTGAAACCCTGTTACATAACACAGTATTTATACTGAACTCATCCTGAGTTGGTTGGTTTTGTCCCGAGCCCCCGTTACACATCAGTTATTCATCAGTTCCCTCTGTTCCTGAGCAGAAGTCGTGTGTTGAACACGTGATCCATGTCCTTGGCTGGTGGCGGCCATTCTAAAAATTGTTCATGCACAAAATGTTCCACCAGATTGAACGGCTTTCACCTGACAGTGAAAAACTCAGTGAATGAGAAGCAGAAAGCAAGGTTTTTTATACACATTCACTCTGTATTCTTTGCTTTCTTGTGTCACTTTTGGGAGAAACACTTGTGGATGCAGACGAACGGCTTGAAAATTTTGTTCTGTCAGACGTGACTAACCCGTGAGGTCTGGCTGCTCGCTGACTCACTGATTTGTGTTCAGTAACCAGTTTATAGTGCGTTAGTGAGAATAATTATTTCAAGTTTAAAGATTTTTTTTTTTTTTGCTTTGTTTTACATTTGGAATGTTTTCTCTCCTCGCCGTTACAGGAGACATGCTGCGTCCGATGCTCCATGCAGAGCGCTATGTGGCAGGATTTGGACTCCAGACGGGCGAGATACACACCCTAATCTATAATAACCATCCATACAGAGCGTTCCCTGTGCTCCTTATGGAATCAGTGCCCTGGTACCTGCGACTTTACATTCACACACTCACTATCACCAGCAAGTCACGCGATAACACACCAAGTAAGTACTATTGACTTAATATGTTCCTCTGGTCCAGCCACAGGCCTACAGCCTTGATTTTAAGGAAAAGAAAGCAATTATTATAAATTTAATCTTTATATTGGGCTCCCGAGTGGCGCACCGACAAGGGACGCAACTATCCATTTGGAGATCGCAAGTTTGAATCCAGTTTAATGCCAAAACCATTCGTAGCCTAGAATCCATGGGAGCTGATTGGCCGAGCTCTCGCGGGAGGGAGGGGCAGCATACACTCACTTCCCTGTCACTCACAGCAATCGCCAGCCAATCACAGGCATCATTCATACGAGGGGGCGGATAACGCTTTCTCTCTGTGTGTTAGACCCGCCCCCAAATGCACATGGTGCCGGCATTGCATGGCACAGAGGGGCGTGTGCATGCTTTCGCCCCTCATTGGTCGGTGGTGGTCATATAACAGAGAAGGCAATAACTGATGGATGGGACTTGGATACGAGTAAATTAGGAAGAAAATGGGTGAAAAAAGGAGGGAAACCCCCCCCCCCCATATTAGAATCTGTCGGTGTGCAAAATCTTAAGACTATTTTAATGATTTTATTTGAAAACTGAATCTCAGAATGATGACATCATCAAGGCCCATTTTAACATGGAGGGGTTCGACTTTAAACATAATTCTATCAGTATTTCAGGTGTTTGTGTTAATTATATGAATCTTGTTGTGTGTGTATATAGTTTCCCACTGCACAGTTTAGCTTTTAAGAATCTGCCACACAGGCATTATTTTTCTGAATTGTGTTGCATCCGTGTCTTCGTCCGTGTTTACCTTCAGAGTGCTTTTAGCACAGTATTTTAGTGCTGAGTAGCTGAACGTTTGTATGATTTAATGTGAAATTTAAATTGTATTCAGAAGATAAAATGATTGGTTTTTGGAGTTGATCCAGACAGGGGTTTTGGCCACAGCAAGGACAAAAGTCTGAACTCGGTCACTTCCTTCCTTCCTCTTTGTTGGTGGTGAATTTGTCCCCGTCCACACTGTGGATATTTTAAAATAATTTTGTGTTACTCCTCCATTTAGGCTACATTCACTACCAACCAGCAAAAGACCGCATACGTCCTCATCTCCTTGAGATGCTGGTGCAGTTACCCCCTCATTCTGTCACTGAGGTGATGGTGCAGTTTGAAAGAGCGCTGCTGAAGTGGACAGAATACACTCCAGACCCAAATCACGGGTTTTATGTCGGGTAGGAATTTATTAATATTGTACGTTTACAAAATAAAATTGCTCCAAAATTATAATAAGAAATGTTGTTTCTTAAGAAAGTGAAATCTGATTAATTAATCTTAAAACATCCTGTGTTTGGATCCAAAAATATATTTTAGATCGTCGGTGATCAGTGCTCTCGTACCAAGTGTCGTCGCGATGGACATCAACGGCACTCAGGAGCGTCCACTTTTTAGCAGCTTGTGAGTATCTTTGTTTGAATGGTTAAATCCACTGCCTGCCCTGAAAAAAGTACCGCAATCTTACATTTACAGCTCACTGTCGAGGCTCAGCAACATTAATGTGGCAATAAAATGAAGGTGCTGATGAGCTGAATGTACGGAATGAGCAGTTATCACATCAATGCACTTTTCTTCCCTGATGGCGCGGATATAAAATGGGAACTCGAGTAATGAGCGAGTGGTTCAGGGAGCACCAGGAATCATTTTTACATACAGTAGTGTTCAAAAATAATAGCAGGTCAATGTGAGTAACCAGATTAATCCAGGTTTTTAGTATTATTTTTATTGCTAAATGGCAAACAATGTACCAGTGGGTGCAGTAGATTCTCAGAAAACCAACAAGACCCAACATTCAGGATGTGCTGCTCTTCAGGCTGTGCAATCGGGCAATGAGTTTAAAGAAGTGTGTTAAAAAAAAACCCAGCAGTCTCTGCCTTTGACTTCACAAACTCAATTATTTTGTACAAACGTTTCTTGTTTCTACGATTTTAGCAATCCTGTGAATAACTATAAACTAATATTTAGTTGTATGACCACAGTGTTTTTTATAACTGTTTCTGTTGGCATGGAGTCGACCAACTTGTGGCAGCTTTCAGCTGTTGTTCCACTCCGAGATTCTTTAGCAACATTCCATAATTCATTTCCATTTCTTGGTTTTGCTTCAGAAACAGCATTCCTGAAGTCACTCCAAGTTCTCGATTGGATTAAGGTCCGGGGACTGAGCTGGCCGCTCCATAATATACATTTTGTTGGTTGACTTCCCTGTCACTCGCAGCGATCGCCAGCCAATCATGAGTGTCTGCGAGCTCGTTTGTACGATAGCGCTTTCCCTCGGAGTGTGTTAAATCGTCCCCAAACGCGCATGGCGCCGGAGTTCAAACAGAGGCGTGTGCATGCTTTTGCCCCGCCCTCGTCGGTGGTGGTCATGTGATGGGGAAGGCAATACCCGATGGGTGGGAATTGGATATGACTAAATTAGGGAGAAAAATGGGGGAGGAGAAACCTAATTGTATTAAATATATTTTTCCCCTTTAAATTTTTAGTTTCCATCCCAAAGAGGAGTCCAGTTACTTTGTGCGCGTCTACACTGAGCCTTTGCTGGTGAATTTGCCGACGCCTGATTTCAGCATGCCCTACAACGTTATATGCCTCACATGCACCGTCGTGGCAGTGGCCTATGGATCTTTCTACAATCTACTGACCCGCACGTTCCAGGTGGAAGAACCGAGCCCGCCGCTAGCTAAACGCCTCGCCAACATCATCCGCCGCATGCGAGGAGTACCACTGCTGTGAGATTAACTTCGGAGTTTGTTTGGCAGCTTGGGATCTGCGGACATCTTGATTTGGGGCAACCTTTGTTTAAAAAAGAAAACTGGGACATGAAGTTCATGAACGCAGTGAATTCTAAAGCTTCACCAAGAACCAGATGTTATGGCTCTGTTGTTTTTAAGTCTTATTGCACTGGAGAAAATGAATGATTTGAGTTAATTTTAGGGGAAACGGGATTAGTTTACGTCTGGGTATTTAAAAAATGTACCACAGTGTATTGGCGGTTCTTTATTCTGTCCATCGCAAACAAATCTGCACAGAGTGAAACGTGAAACCCTTTAATATCAGGTGGGATTGAGTCCAGCTTCAGTCATTCTGTTCCGCAAAAGTTAAGATGGAAAACATCCTTCAGAATCAAAACCAACAAAAATAATAAAACCCATGAAGTTTATTGTCCCAGGGTTAATAATGTAAAGTTACTTTTCTTGGCAGTTTCAGGCTCGTGTGTTTACAAAGGGCTTTTTATTGGAATGTTGTTCAACTCTGCATGTGTAAACCAGTCAGGGACACAAAATCCACCGCTACCGCTCCTCTGTTACTGATGGAGTTCAGGAATGTGGGATGGATTGGAAATGTTGTTGCACTCCGTCAGTAATGGAGTATAAAGTCATTGGAAAGTGCTGTGTCCACGCAGGGCTGTTATTTCTGGCAGTTGGTGCGTTTCGTTCTGTTCCAGGGTCTGAAGCGCACTCACTTTCTGAATCCTTACAAGCAGACAGCAATCAGTACCATAATTACAACCATACCAGTGCAGTTACAGCACATCTGGTAAACATCTGAGCGGTACAGATTTGAGAAAGTGCAGGTTGTTAACGTCGATAAAACTCTTTTAAAAGGTGATGTGTGTGTTCATGAGTAAGAACCTTCAGTCTGGGCTTTCCTTGTGTAGATTATGAGAATGAGGTTTGTACAGACGAGCTGTGAACCTTGGTGTGGATCTGTAGTTGATGTGTTGGTCCTGTGGAGTAGCGTGGCTGTGTTCTGGTTTATGATTTCTGATCACTGTTTCCTGTTTTTTCCTTCAGAGTCTCAAGAAAACTGAGACCTAAAAATTCCTTGTTTTTGTTCAATGAGAAACTTCTCACAAGCTGCTGTATTTTTCTCTGGCGACTCTCCCGGAACCCCTGACGCTCTCCCGAACCCCTGACGCTCCCCTGAACCCTGACGCTCTCCCGAACCCCTGACGCTCTCCTGAACCCTGACGCTCTCCCGAACCGCTGGCAAGTAAGAGTAGACATTTGAACACAAAACAAAGTGTTCGCCAAAGTTTGTCCCGTATTTGAGTCGAGACCCAGTTGTCTTTTCCACTCGTGAACAGCGCGAACGTACCAACAGTATAAACATGTCGAACAAACCACACTGGAGCAGTCGGGTAACCTGACAACATAAATGTTCCCTTTGTTTTACTGACTCTGCCTTCACAGGGGTTTATTCTCAGGTTTTAATAAATAAAATCCTCTGAAAACAGTAAATGATTTAAAGGTACAATGGATTTTAATAATGACATTAAAAACATGAAAATAAATCTGTGGAGAGAAGTATTCCCTCGTGTACATGTGTCTCTGTCATCATAAAATGGTGTATAAATATAATTAAAAGTTGACCGATCAGCTCTGCTTCTAAAAACATCGTAGATTTTGTTCTTCTTCCTGCTGATTAACTGAAGTATGAGCAACGATGTACAAAATCTCCTCCCACAGGCATGAACCCACTGCCTGAAGATACACTTTCCTCCAAAGTTTATTCAGTTTAAAACAATCATGATTTTTTTTTTCAGACAAACTTTCATGACTTGACGAGGTGTTGTTGTTTTTTTTTTTTTTTTTTTTTTAAATACCACCCACCAGGAGGTAATGTTTCCACGGGTGTTGGTTGGTTGGATGTTTGTTTGTGTGCAGGATAACTCAAAAAGCGATGAAGAGATTTTTATTTTCTAGAGCAGTGTGAGATGATGTTGAAATAATTCCAGCTGATTAAAATTCTCGGGTGATATTTCAAACTTTCAAAGGCTTTTTTCTAAATAGTGACCCAATGTCTCTTACAGTCTGTTGCTCAGGTGATGAAGTTATAGTCATCCATTTGTGCTTGGCAGAGGCACCTTGGGGGACAATCATACTCCAGGTGAGATATGAAAGTGACTGATGTGAACGACAATTTGTGGTGTGACATTCGCGGCACTTTATTTTGGTCACATGGTCAAGCGTTCTGAGACGTTTGAAATTTCTGCAGATGTCGTAAAATGAGGCTCTGACGTGGAGTAAACTCCAACAGGCTCCTCTCAATGCAACAATTGCAAATCAGTCGCAAAATTGTTGCATGACTTTCATGCAATGTACGTATTTAAGCAGTAAAATATTCGCCTGTTTGTGGAGTCGCAAAACATTGACGCAAATTTTGCAAAAAAATCAATTGGCATCAGTCGCTTTTCTCTCGCTCCTCTAGTGTGACCCGAAGGTGCCCCTCCAGGTGATATTTATTTGCTTGTTTGTTTTTTAAATGAAAGTTGCTGCTGCATTTATAATAGAAAGCTTGCTCTCTCACGAGAAGGTAACTCTATTGGTGTAAAATCAATCCATGTTCAGGATGTAATTAGCAGGGGTCAGTGCAGGCGTGTCCACATGTGGTCCGGCAGCACTTCTGCTCGCCGATGCACTCGCCATCATGATGGCAGTACTCCGCACACATCAGAGCGCCCCGGGGCATGGGGCAGCGACGAGGCTTCACTGTATAAACACATGAAAATATTTGTTTAGTGATCTGCCTCGTGAGGGAGTACGCAGAGAATTCCTGTACGGGAGTTGGGTAGGAGCAGGCCAGATGTTCATTCTTAATCTTTCTTGATGTGTCCTTACTTATTATTATTATTATTATTATTATTATTATTACTACCCTGGTGTTTTCTGATCGGCCATAACACTGAAAACTTCTGACAGGTGAAGTAATCCACAATATTAGATGATAACGACGATACATGACATCTGATTGGTTAGTTGATTCATGGGCAACAAATCACGTATGGCCTGGTGTGTATTACCCTGAAAGTGAGCAGGTTGCTAGCTGTACCGTCTGCAAAAACAAGGACTGGTGGCCAAGAATACAACTAGCAAAACACATAACCATAGCGGGCTACAAGGCTGACGCGGTGACGGTCCCTGAAAGGCGTTGTGTCACACGTCATAAGGAAAGAGCCTACAACGATTCTCTGAATGTGTTTTTGAATACTGAACACTGGGAAATGTAATTCAGTCTCCAATAACAAGTATCGATGGGACACGACCAAAGCATTTACATGCTGAGATGAAGATCCCTTCTTCAGACAAGAGCAAGTGTCACCGGCAGAAGTGGAATAAAAAGGCCGCCATTTTTAAAATCATCACCACTCATTAACCTCATCTGCACACCTTCGACCTCATCTGCACAAAAGATTCTGAGGCTGAGGTTTCTCTGTACAGACCGAGCAAACCAGTTTATAAGTATCTTTCTTGTTACTGGAAAAAGCAGTGGGATGTTTTACTCAAAGTGAAGATCCGGGTCACAGAGTTAACGTGTTGGAAGATCTGAAGGACTGACTGAGGTCGCGCTGTGGTGTTACATGTCTGGCTCTGTTCATCTCCAACACGTGTCTTGTGGAATGTTCTCCCTAGACATGTTCATGGTACACAGTGGTAGGTACCTGCAGCAGTGATGATGTGTGTGGGGAGTGAAGGTGAGTATATGTGGTCTGTAGCACAAACTTCTGAAACTGGTAATGCTGGGCATGGGACTGTCTAGCCACAGACCAGTCAGGTGGTGGTAATATCACAGCTGATCAGTGTATAGGCCATCGTGCCAATGTGGGTAAAGAATGCGTGAACCATGCGTGAGCTTTGTGTGAACTCGCCATGGCAGTTCATGTTAATGCTGACACTGATGGGCACACATTCGTGAACTTTCTGTGGACTCGCCGTGAAGTATGCGTGAACTAGTCGTGAACGGTGCAGGAGCCTCATGGTTCGTGCCCCAAAATGGCACGACTTGCCACGGCTCGAGCCGTGGCAATGCATGCCACAAATTTGTGTAATGTCAGAGGGCCTTATGTTTAACTTTAGGTTTGTGAATGGATTCAATCGTTCACCTGTATAAGGGGCGATGCACTCATGGCCACAGCCGTTATAGCAGCATTTTTCCTGGTTGGGACAGTCGCTGTCTTTAGTGCAGTACTCTGCGCAGATCCGTGAACCCCAGTTCCGGCGAGGACAGTGTCCTGGCTTCACTGCAGGACAAGACGACAAGCTGAACGGGAATACTCTGCTGTCTTTGTCCAAATAATCACCTCTAATGCTGTTCTAGTAGACATTACTGAAGGATGGTTGGCTGCAGACTATCTTAAGTATGACGGTATGATCATCTAATGATCTGATATTTCAGGTTAAAAGCACAACACGAGATGTGAGATTGTTAATCCTGGATCGGAAACAACTCGTTCCAAGATTTCAGAAGTTAAAAAATCTGTTCCTGCAGTGAAATAACTTCACTGGTATCAAGTCATTCACTTAATGTCATTTCCCATAATGCTTTACTCCTTTATTAGGGTCCCAAGGAACTGTAGGCCATACCAGCCAATGACAGGTGAAGGTGGGGTACACCCCATCACAGACACGCAACCATTCACATCTACGGAGATTCAAAGAATATCTGAGTAGCTTTCTTTGGACCGTTTTAGGAAACACAAACTCGACAGAGAAACAGAGACTAGAACCCAAGACCTTCTTCCTGTAAAGTGGGCATGTTAACCACTACGCCACCATACTGCGCAGGCGTGAAGTCAATTTTTTCAAACAGAAATCTCAAGTCTTTGGGTGATGACCTCAAAGAAACATCGTTTACACTCAACCTGCTTTTCACCAGAAAGGTGTCTAACATCCCATCATACTAAAATGTAATTACAGTCTAACTACATGTCATTAATTTTTACAGGGGCTGCAGCGTCATGGTTAGCTTGTCCACCCCCCAGCAAGAAGGTTCTGGGTTCCAGTCCCCGGGCTTGGTGAAGGTGGTTCTCTGTGGAGTTTGGAAGTTGTGTGGGATCCCCTGGGGAACTCCGGTTTCCTCCCACAGTCCAGAGACCTACACATCAGGCTGTTTGGCGATTCCTGATTCCCTCTAGGCGTGAGTGTGAATGGTTGTGTTGGCTCTGTGATTGATTGGTGAGCTGTTTAGGGTGCACCCCACCCTCACCCAGAGCCAGCCGAGATAGGCTCCACCCAGCCATGACCCTAGAGGGATTAAGCAGGTGAGAGAAGGAAGGAAAGAGGGACTCTTGAAATGTATAATGTAAACATGTTTTCAGGTGCAAAGCTACTAACGGTAGGAGAACCTTCACCTGGATGACAAGAAGATGTATGTGTAATCCCTGCCTGGATAACTTCATACCATCAAGGATTATTTAAAACATTGTTCAATGCACACAGAGTAGAAGTGATACTGCGAGATGGAATGGCGTGAAAGAAGCAGATACACCTGAGTAAAGGTGTTAAACAAGTTAATTCACCACAATGCTGTTCAGTCTTCATCCCTGGATCAGAAGATTAAAGTACAGTATCACCACCGTTTGAACCTGATGCTGATGGAGTGCAATGAGTCTGAGATGAGTCTCTCACCGGTGCAGTTACGAGCTGCAGCTCCTTCACTCAGCGCCAGCCATTCGGTCAGGATTAAAAACCCAAAAACAAACAGCCTCCGATTCAGCTTCATCTTTCTCTGCACTCTGTTCCAGGACTGAACTCTGCAGGACTATTATCTAGAAGAGGATGGATAAGGGGGGAGTGGACTAAAGGGGTGGTTTTCATGGTCCTTCTGCCCGCCGACTCCAAATCCACCCACCCCACCCCAACCTTCTGCTTTTATCTTTGTGTCACTTTCACTGACACCGTGCATTCCCTAATCCGTTACCCCACCCCTAACTACTGGAACTAAATACCGAACCCAAACCTGATTCTAACTTCAACCCTTAAACCAAGTCTTGAACCTCAAACAGCTCTCTGTAGAAGCAACAACCAGACAAACAATCCTCACGTGTGTGCACTTCATTAGTTAAAAACATATTCCGTTCCTTAAAATATAACGCACACACACAGAGAGAGAGAGAGAGAGAGA
>JAQNCB010000003.1:6313190-6324235 GCA_030068295.1 Euristhmus nudiceps
ATACTCCTGATTTACCCACGGTTTTTCAATTTGGCTCTTTGTAAATGAGGGGATGGTCTCTTTTGATGCTTGTTTGATTGTGTCGGCTATGAACTTTTCAATGTCATCTATATCCTGCATATCTGGCTTATGTTGCATGAGTTGATCAAGCTTAGCATTGTACCTTTCCTGAACAGAATGGTTATCTTTGAGCTGCCGGATATCTTGACGGGCTTCACTCTTGTCTTGTTTGTTTGAGAATATTTGCGTTGCCTTCTTTTTTGTCGGAAAACTGGTTTGCATTACGACCAACCTATTATCTGAATCGAAGATCTGGCTCTGCATTGGATATACCCTACAATTCTTCATTGCCCGTTTTATATACCATTCTGACATGATGTAATCTAGCCTTCGTTTGTAACCCCGATTAGATACAAAGGACCATCTGTGCTCATTGGATTTTGTATCAAACATTGTATTCAGTAAGAATAGGCTATTGGTTTCTGCTATTTCCATTAATCTTTCGCCATTAAAGCTTGTAGGATTGGCGTCATGGACTCGCCCAACACATTGCCATTTAATTGGTTCACAGTCCATTCCTATTGTTGCGTTAAAGTCTCCGGCGACAATTAAATTGTACGATGGGTGTTTTGTTTTGACCTGTCGTATTGCTTTGTGAAGTGTTTGATAAAATACTTGTCTAGTTGTTTCAGCGTATTCTTCAGTTGGACAATAGCAGGTGAAGATGGACAGTTTGATCCCATATAAGTTTACTCGTACCATACGTATACGTCCCTCAGTCACATGATCTTTATCAATTAAAATGACATGGGGGGCGAGAGCGATACCAACACCTGCTTTAGCTGTTTTCATGCCATTATAGATAACGTGCCATCCTTTTAGAATGGGGTCTTTGAAGCAGACTTCTCCTTGTCCTTTCTGCCTTACCTCCTGCATACATGATATATTGTGAGACAGGTTCTTAAATTGCATAATGCATTCAGCCAATTTATTTTCACACTTTCCAGTCCTCACGTTTATCAAGCCTAGTTGAAAATTATGTTATTCCATACTAGGTCCAGGCATTGTTGTGATGATATAACGTGATGTAATCTATTGCTCGCACTCCAATACTATAAATATAAATTATATAAATAAATGTACATATAAATGTAAATATAAATTCCAAGAGAGAACTTTCTTTTGCCTTTTATAAGGTCACTTTCCAGATTGAAAGAGGCTACTTTACAAGCTGGTGCCAGTGCTCCGTTTGCTCACCTGGTCGCAAGACCAGGATCTCCACGGTGTACCTGTTCAAATGACGGAGGTGGAGTTGGCTTGAGTGTGAGAGGCGATTAGACTTATGAGGACTTATAATAAATGCCTTGTAAGCCTAGCAGTAATACTGAGAGTTGCGCATAACACAATTTGAACACCCAGAGGAAACCCACACAAACCTGCGAAGAACTTACAAACTCTACACAGGAATGCACCTCCCCCACCCACCCCGCTGAGCCTGGGACTCAAACCCATGACCTTGCTGTGAGGATGTATACAGGAATAATATTGAAGATATTTCTCAACTAGTTTTATGTTAAATATTGAAACTTGATGTTAAAAAAAAGTATGAATGCCATGACTCTTTCCTTCCATCTCCTCTCCTCTTCCGCTTGGGAAAGATGTTTAGTGTCACCACTTTCTGTAAATCAAATCAGCGTCACAGAAGGAGTGTTATGTTATGAACAGGCTTTAAGGCTGTGTGTTTTTAAGGTGTTGTTGAAACTGCCAGTTTTGACACTTTTAAAGTTTGCGTCATTTTCTTGCTTTTTTTTTTATTTATTTATTTATTTATTTTAACAATATTTATCACTTAAACCTGCATTTCTGGATGCGCTTTATTAAAGCTGTTTCTTTGAAGTCTTGCTGTAAATGAGATCCTGGATTCCAGTATGCATTTCTGTCTTATCTGCTTGGCTGTATGGCTATGGCTTGATATCTGAAGCTTCTTTGTAGCATCAGAGTAATCATAGAGGAATTTATAGACTCAACTGGTCCACAGTGTATGTCAACGTCCACTCTCCCACAACAGATGAATCCATGGCAGAGTGAAAAGAGAGGCTTAAAGGAGCATTAGATTAAAAATATACTTTAACATTTTTATAGGTACAAATTTTTTATCATGTACCGCAATGACTATCAGATAAATCAACAGTTATTGTGGTCTCAAATTAAAGGTCATTAGTAGTTTAATAGTTCTTTAGAAATGAGTTTCAAGGGCTCCCGGGTGGTGCATCCACAAAGTGCGCGACTATTAACCCAGAGATTGCAATTTCGAATCCAGGTTAATGCACAGCTGTCCGTGCCGGAAGTCCATGGGAGAAAATGGGCCGAGCTCTTACGGGAGGGAACGATGGCATACACTGACTTCCCTGTCACTCACAGCGATCGCCAGCCAATCATGGGCTCATTCATACAAGGGGCGGATAGCGCTTTCCCTCAGAGTGTGTTAGATCGTCCCCAAATGCACATGCACCACAGTTTGAAAAGAAGCAGGTGGCTAGCACTGCTGTGTACATGTTTTCACCCCCACCCCCCCGGTCAGTGGTGGTCGTGTGATAAGGAAGGCAATACCTGACGGGTGGGAACTGGACATGACTAAATTAGGGAGAAAATGGGGAGTTTCAAAAAGATATTTTACTGGAAAGTTGACAGGCAAGTTTAGGCTTGATTGAGATTGAGACTTCAGATCCTGGATTAAGCTGTGATTTCTGTGTGGTCATAACGTTCACTTATTAAAACCTTTTTATCGAAACCCTGAGCAGAGACCCAAAGGCATGAAACATGACTTCAATGATTGCCGTGTGTCCTTACAACAGGAAATCCAATAAAGCTCATTGGTTGTTATGTATTGCGAATCTGAATGATGATGTACAACTTTAAACATTTTTTAAAGATTTATTATTAATAATGAAACCACTACTGCTACTACTTTTATTTGGGCTCCTCCCCTCAGGGGTCGCTACAGCGAATCATCTGTTTCCATCCATCCCTGTCCTCCGCATTCTCTTGTCTCACATCAACTAACTTCATGTCCTCTCTCAGTGCATCTATGTACCTTCTCTTTGGTTCCTCTTCCGCTTGGGAAAGATGTTTAGTGGCACCACTTTCTGTAAATCAAATCAGCGTCACAGAAGGAGTGTTATGTTATGAACAGGCTTTAAGGCTGCGTATTTTTAAGGTGTAAGTATCTTCTCTTTGGTTCCTCTTGGCCTCTTGCCTGACAGTTCCAACCTTCTACCAATATATTCACTATCCCTCCAGTTGCACATGTCCAAACCATCTCAGTCTGGCCTCTCTGGCTTTGTCTCCAAGACATCCAACATGTGCTGTCCCTCTGATGTACTCATTCCTGATCATGTCCAACTCCGAAAGAGAACCTCAGCATCTTCATCTCTCTGCCACCTCCAGCTCTGCCTCCTGTCTTTTCTTCAGTGCCACTGTCTCTAAACCGTACAACATCACTGGTCTCACCACTATCTTCTACACATTTCCTTTCATTCTTGCTGATACTCTTTTGTCACATATCACACCTGACACTTTTCTTCCCTTGTTCCACCCTGCCTGTACACACATCTTCACCTCCTTTCCACACTCTCCATTGCTCTGGACTGTTGAGCATACTTTAAAATCCTCAACCTTCTTTAACTCTACTCCCTGTACCCTCATTGTTCCACTTGGATACCTCTCGTTCACACACATGTATTCCGTCTTGGTTCGACTAATCTTCATTCCTCTCCTTTCCAGGGCATACCTCCTCCTCTCCAGGTTTCCCTCCAGCGGGTCCTGACTCTCACGACCGATCACAATGTCATCTGCAAACACCATAATCCATGGAGATTCCTGTCTAATCTCATCTGTCCATCCATGTATCACCATGACGAACAAGAAAGGGCTCAGAGCTGATCCTTGGTGCAGTCCCACCTCCACCTTGAACTCCTCTGTCGTGCCTACAGTGCACCTCACCACTGTCTTACAGCTTCCATACATGTCCTGTACCACTCTAACATATTTCTCTGCCAGACTTTCTCATACAATTCCAGACTTTCTCATACAATGCCACAGTTCCTCTCTCGGTACCCTGTCATATGCTTTCTCCAGATCGACAAAGACACAATGCAGCTCCCTCTGACATTTTCTGTATTTCTCAGTCAGCAGCCTCAAAGCAAATACTGCATCTGTAGTACACTTTCTTGGTATGAAACCATACGGCTGCTCACAAATGCTCTCTTCTGCCCTTAGTCTAGCTTCCACTACTCCTTCCAATAACTTAATTGCATGGCTCATCAACTTTATTCTTCTAAAGTTGCCACAACCCTGCATGTGTCACATGTTCTTAAAGATTGGTACCAGTACAATTCCCCATTCCTCAGGCATCCCGTCGCTCTCTAGGATCTTGTTGAATAACCTGATCAAAAACTCTACAGACACCTTTCCTAGGCACTTCCATACCTCCACAGGATATATCATCAGGACCAACTGTCTTTCCACTCTTCATCCTCTTCAGTGCCCTCCTAACTTCATCCTTACTAATCTTTGCTACCGCCTGGTCCATAATGGTCACCTCTTCGACTCTTCGCTCTCTCTCGTTTTGCTTATTCACCAACTCTTCAAAGTACTCTTTCCGTGTTCCTTTGAGACTTCCAGAATATGTCAGTACATTTCCATCTCTGTCCTTGATCACCCTAACCTTCTGCACATCCTTCCCATCTCTAGCTCTCTGTCTCACCAATCTGTATAAATCATTCTCTCCTTGCTGTCCAACTGAGTATATAATTCATCGTGTGCCCTTTGGTTGTCCTTTGCCACCTCTACTTTCACCTTGTGCTGTATTTCCCTGTACTCCTGTTTACTCTCTTCAGTTCTCTCTGAGTCCCACTTCTTCTTTGTTAACCTCTTTCTATGTATAGACTCCTGCACTTCCTCATTCCACCACCACGTTTCCTTATCTACTTTCCTTCCAGAAGACACACCAATTACTTTCCTACCTGTCTCCCAGAGCACATTAGCTGTAGTTGTCCAGTCATCTGGAAGCAGCTCTTGACCACCCAGGGCCTGTCTCAACTTCCCCCTGGAAAACCTCACAACACTCTTCCTTTTTCAGCTTCCACCACTTCATCCTCTGTTCTGCCTTTGTCCTCTTTGTCTTCCTCACCACCAGAGCCATGCTGCACACCACCATTCTATGCTGTCTCGGTCCACTCTCACCTCCAACTACTTTACAATCACTGATCTCCTTCAGATTACATTGTCTACACAAGATGTAGTCCACCTGTGTGCACCGACCTCCGCTTTTATGTGACCCTATGTTCCTGCCTCTTCTGGAAGGAAGTATTCGCAACAGCTATTTCCATTCTTTTTGCAAAGTCTACCACCATCTGTCCTTCTTGAAACTAAACCTGCCCATCACTTCATCACCTCTGTTGCCTGTACCAACATGTCCATTGAAATCAGCACAAATCACCAACCTCTCACTTCTGGGGATACTCTGTATCACTTCATCCAGCTCACTCCAGAATTTCTCCTTCTCTTCTAATTCATATCCTACCTGTGGCGAATAACCACTAACAAAAGTGATCACACCTTCAGTTTCTAACTTCTTACTCATCACTCTACCTGATATTCTTTTCACCTCCAGAACATTCCAAATAAACTCCTCCTTCAAAATAACTCCTACTCCATCTCTCTTTCAATCTACACCATTATAAAACAGCTTGAACCCTGCTCCTAGGCTTCTAGCCTTGTTACTTTGCCTCTTTGTCCCCTGAACACACAGTCTGCCCACCTTCCTCCTTTGCATCATGTCAACCAACTCTAGCTTTTCCAGCATTGCCAGGCATCAACATGAGCTCACCAGTGGGGTCATCTCTCCCAGCCCACTTGCTTTGCTGTTGTATGACATGTCACAGTGCCCAGTTGTTACCAGGTGGCCCATGAGGCACTTGAACAGCCCATGCCTATTTGCCTTGAGTCGATTCTTGGAAAGCCTCAAGACAAGGCTAAGCGAGTCTGTCAGGATGACGGCACGGTCCTCCTCCATTGTTTCCCGGGTGAGCCATGTCAAACCATCCTCAAAAGCTTTGCACTTAGTATGGAAAGAGGAGGAGTGTCCCTCTCTTGCTGTGGACCATTTAAACACTCTTTGTCCATCTTTCCATACAGCTTCTCCCCATCCCGTAACATTGTCTCTGAGGGAGCCATCAGTGGCAATTATGATGTTGGCGCCCTGTTGCTCTATCCACTCCAATGCAAAGGCTTGGTTCACACAGTCCGCTTTTTTCCCACCACTCCTTTTTTCCAATGGCATCTGTGTTTATGATGTCCAATGTCCAAAGATATGCAGAGATTAATTGGTTGTTTCAAATTGTCCCAGCTGTGCATGTGTGTGAATCGCTGTGTGTGTTTGCCCTACGATGGTCTTGCGCAATGTTCAGGATGTAACCCCTCTTCACACCTATTTCAGAGTTGGCTGAAATAGACCCCAGCCTTCATGGAACCCTAATAATGGATGAACTGGTTTCAAAAATGAAATGAGAGGTATATATCATAAATTTCATATCTAAATTGAATTATTGTGCTTCAATATACCTCGATGTTTTGTTATTTAACTGATCTGACCTTTCAAAATATGCTTTGCTGAGAAAACATATTGATTGTAGGATTGCCAGATTAACACTTTTAATCATAGATCAGAAGGAACCAAGCAGAAATAGCATAGCATAATATATTCAGATGATAGAAAAAATTAAGTTTATCAACATAATTAAATTTTAACTACTGAAGTGTTGTTTCAAACATTTCTTGGTTAGGTTTTACATGTTCACTTGAAATCCTGATGACTTATCAGTATGTGCCATTTTCTAGAAGAACCCTGGTCTAATGCAGCAGAAATACAATCTGCTGATTAAATATTACATCAGATGAATGAGAAGGTGTCAAGGATAATAAAATGCATGCCCATGTGTAAGTTGGAGGCTGAAAACAAGATTAGCATCTGTCGCTGGAGCATTTCACCAGAGGAAGCAAACATTGATTTCAACTTCATTTATGCTGTCTTTGTAGCTGCTTGAACTCATTTTATGAACAAATCCTCACTGAGACACAGATTAGCCAAGCCGATGTTGTGCTGGTTACACAGTGGTGTCAATAGTTTTTCTTAGTCACATGGTGTGAACTCCTCAGGACAGTACTTGGAACAATATATTTGCACAAATTAAAAATGTTCCTGTCCAGATGGATTTGAATTTGGTTCAGGTCCAGGAGCTCTCTTCTGCCCCACACCCAGATGTTTTATGCCATTAAATCATGAGAACACTGCAGAGTTCCTGTAGTCTGGTTTCCCCTCTTTATCCTTCACTGAACCAAATCATTTCTCAGTGAAAAAGGAAATAAATCCGTACAAAACATGCAAATTTGTCATATTTTGTAACCTTGTTTTCATCAGTCCATCTGGATTTGAGAGTGAAGTATTCACTCTCATCGGAATCAAGACATTTTTCCTACTTTGTTACTTTTGATCCCTGATCATTCCCAGTCCTTTCACTGAAAATGTCTATATTCTGCATCATGAAGGTTTTTGTTCCATCACAACACGCTGGGGGTGATGACAATTTTCAGCTGTCACTTGTCATTCTAAAAAAGTTCTCAAATTTTTCTGCAAAAATATTTAGCATCACATTTTGGTCACCTGGTTTGTAAACTCATTGAAGAACATTTCGAACATGTTTGACATTTGACATAGTCGATGCAACAACCTAGCTGAGGCTTGAGATGAGGGCTTGTTTCTGGCACAGACAGAGCAGGCGGCAATGAAGGAGCGCATGTCCGTTCCCATCGTGGGCCATCAGAGGTGGCACTAAAGGAGGGTGAGAGTCTGACCTGAGGCAGGAGAACAGTGATTCATCAGCCCATTGAAGTACCCAGGAATGAACAGCAGTAGGCACAAAGAGACAACTAGGGTCCAGTTACAGAGTTGGGTTGAGTCAACTGGGTCTGGCGGATTACTAAACTCAATCTCCCAAGAGACCATGACTGGGACACATAACTTGGGGATGATAGTCTAGGGAGATGATAGGGAGTCCCTGGGGCAGAATTGGTGAGAAAGGGCATTGGGCTTAACATTTGGGGACCCTGACCAGTAGGTGATGCAAAAGTTGAATAATTTAAAAAAATGTGCCCATTTGACCTGGCAGGAGTTGAGACATTTGGCTGATTAATATAGGCCATGTTCTTGTGGTCTGCCCAGACCAGAAATAGTTGTTTGGATCACTCAAGCTAGTCATGCCATTCCTCCAATGCCAGCATAATGGCCAACGGCTCAGTTGCCCACATTGTAATTGTGTTTTGCTTGGGTCAGGCATCTGGAGATAAATGCACAGCGATGGAGCTTCTGTTCCTTGGCAGAATGCTGAGAAAGGACAGTGTTGGAGGTGTCAATGTCAACAACAAACTGCCTCAGAGAGACTGTGTGAATTATGTTAGAAGCAGAAGTGATGATTTGCTTGAGCTTCACAAAAGCCCTCTCAGCCTCTGGGGACCAGATAAAAGGAACCGAGGAAGAGTTTAGGTGTTTGATTGGGGTAGCAACCTCACTGTAGTTGCAAATAAATCACCTGTAAAAATTTGCAAAAACCAAAACATGCTGGAGCTGTTTCAGATTCTCAGAGGTGGGCCACTAAAAAACAGCATGGATCTTCTCAGGGTCTGGTCTAATCTGTACTCCCTCAATAATGAAACCCATGAAAGACACAGATGAAAAACAAATTTTACACATTCTCCCTTCACATAGAGCTTGTTGTCCAGAAGACTCTGAAGGACCATGGTGATGCGCTGAACATGCTCCTCCACACTATGGAGGGAAAACAATCAAAATATCATTAATATAAACAAAAACAATTTAAAAATCATTAACCGTGTCGTTCATGAATGCTCGTAACACTGCCTGGGCATTGGTCAGTCCGAAAAGAAGGACTACATATTCAAAGTGACCCAGTGGTGTACTGAAGCGGGGTGAGGTGTGGCACTAACAGCAGATACTTGTGGTGGGGTTGGGAGGTGAGTGTGGACTCAGTCCTCAATTCTGGACAGGATACCATCTAAAGCTGTGGTCCCTAACCATTTTTATGCAACAGACCGGCTTTGTGTAAAACAATGCTTTCACGGACCGGTATAAGAACACTAAAAGCAAAGTAAAAGTACAATTCACTATCCCACTGAATTCATGGGAAACTCGCCAAAGGTGTTTATTTTTGTACTATTTTTCTTGTGTTCGCGGCTGTGTACTCTCTCTTGCATTGTGTATCAATGATGAGAAAAACCATCTCACTGTTGGGACTCTCTGTTTATTCTGGGATCTGGCAAAGGAATATCCACATAGTCAGCCTTCGTTTCATACACTCACTAGTGGTTTTCAAAATAAAAGATCTTTCAGACCCTGATAATTACCAAAATACTTTTTTATTCAGCCTTTGTGATGCGGCCCGGTGGTTGGGGGCCTCTGATCGAAAGAATCAAACCAATCTGTTGTAAATTCTGCTCATATCAATTGAGAAGTACTTGTTGGCCCTCTCATGGATGGTTTGGCTGATGACTGATGGGTCCATGTCTGGTTGGGTCATTCAACATTGGGGAGAGGGTCTTCTGGAGTATAACTAGGAGTGCAGATGAGCAACAGGTGTACAGAAGTAATTGGGAGCTGGGCAGGAGGCAAGGCCACACCTGCCAGACTGGAGGTACACATAGGATAAAAACAGGACAACAGCCCCACTAGTAGTAAGACATGCAGAATTATGACACTGGCATCCACCATATTCTGTATGTTTTGTCAGTATTTTATTTGTATTTTGGTTGCACTAATAACGCACAAGTAAAAGGAGAATAGTTTGAGAACAAAAAAGTAACAAAACGTATCAGTCACAAATTGCCATGTGATATATGCCTTTAAGCTGCAAAACAGTCCCTTGCATATGGGGTTGCAAACACCTTGACAGGAATTTAAAAAATTGCAAAAAAAATATTTTTGCAAAAAAAATCAGTTCGGGTCATTGACATTTTTATTGCAACACTCATGTGATCGCCCCCTTAGAATAAGCAGTGTGGTATGATTTTGATTAAGATATTATAATAACATGGTCATCTGTCCTAATGTCTGGTGAAGGAGATGATACAGGTGCCTGAGTCAAGGATAAAAGAATTTATTGATAAATAGGAAATAACAAAACACTGAAGAAAACCCAGAATGAATTTCTATGAGGTTATTCAGGCGTACACTGGTTTGAACAATCTAAACAGAAAAAAGCCTTTGACACTGATACAAAACTGAGAACAGGTGAACAGGTGAGTGCAGGAGGAGAGGTGATGAAAAGTAAATTCCAGATCAGGAGTCCAATGACAGGAACCATCATTGGCAATGAGGATGTGGCACATTTAAAAAAAATACAGAATATATCCTGTTCCTGAATTAGCTAACACTTTCACTTTCATGGAGAGTCAATTTTCTCTTTTCCTTTTAATGGCTTCCCCAGTAAAGACAATTTGACGAGGCAATAATGCAACCCATACCGACTTCTCAGACACAGGAATGATATTTACACACAAAATTATTGTTAAAAACACAGGAAAGAGTAGCTTAAGTACAGTCAAGTGTCAGGAACCAGAAAAACACAGTCTCAGTCCAGGACTCAATTGCACGACTTGTTTATTAACGACAAGAAAAATCTTAATACAAAAAATCCAAAAAGCAGTAAAAACAAAACTTCAACTCTCCGTGAGGATGGAAAGGAAACAAGGCTAACGAACTAAGACAGCAGTACTCAGAGAGACTGGAAGGAAACAAAAACAGCTTAACTGGATTGCCACGCGAACGTCGGGAACTGGTACGGTTTCAGGAACAGGGTCAGGAACAGGAACATGAACATGAACATGAACAGGACTGCACATAGGGTTCAAACACAACATGTCGACAACATAAAACATAAATGCAGAGGTTTAAATAGAGAACAGGGGATGAC